>PVHP010005352.1:0-65687 GCA_004024765.1 Zapus hudsonius
ATATATATATATATATATATATATATATATATATATATATATATATATATATATATATGTAAAATCTTTCTAATCCTTATAGTGTGCCTATTACGTAGAAGAAACAGGTTTAAGTTCTTGACCTGAAATTTTTGTCTTTAGCTAAAAAGTTATAAAGCCAAGGAGTGTTTACCTGCCATTTCATGTACCTCTGCTAGAAAGTTCCTGGAAAGAAAAAATTATGTTTGAAGCAATTTCTTAGAAAAGTTTTATATCAACTGTTATTAAAGCAATTGCCCCAAATTTAGGAGTTAAAAAGAGGACACTGTTAAGCAGGCTGAGCTTTTCATTTCAGTGGTAGAAAATAGTTCTCAAGTCCATTTTTAAGCTGAAATTTTACAGGGTTTCCTTGGATTTGACCATGAGCATACACATGATTACACTAGTACAATGTTTGATTTTTAGTGTCTTGAAAATGACTGCCCTTCCCTTTCCAGCATACTTCATATAAACTAAAATGGATGATGGATTTTCATAACTGGCTAATTGTGTAGATCGTCATTTAATTATCAAAAAATTAATTAATTGACCAGATGCCCTTTGCCTTTCATAGGACAGTCCCGTAGCTATGATATGTTTTATATGAACTTAGGTAAATGTTTCTGTCATTTAATGCCAGTTAAAATTCATTTTCTAGTTTATATCTAATGACCTTCCACCCACTTTCCAATGATAAATGTTGCCTGTGATTGGAAGTAGAAGCTGAAAGAATTTCCTGCTGTGAAATCACCTCTTGAGGGCTGAGGGGCATGTTGCTCTTTCTGTATGTCAGTCCAGCCCCTTTATCAACCCTGTTACCTTTTATAAATTCTCATCCTACCTTCATATATTTTTTGGCTTTTGTGAGAAAAAATATCATAGACATGTCTTCCTAGAATTGGGGGCCTCCTCACTTTTGTGATGTTCTAGTTAAATTTACTTCATATGTATTTTTCTGTTTCCTGCATGTTTGTGTGACAATCTTCCAGACATCTTGTTAGCTATTCTAAAATGTTACCACCCAAGATGCCTTTATTCCAGAGCAACTCTCACTGGAATATCTCCAGGTAAACTAACCCCTAATTCCCTGCCTACTAAAAATATAAAATATACAATTTTACAAAATTGTTTTATTATCCCGTGAATTATTCAGTAAGAAACATTAACTTAATGACATCTAAATTATTTAATAATAAAATATAAGAATATACAATAATCCTATAAATGAAATATATTAATTCAGATATCAGATTTCTGTTTGTCATTTGCTTGTTTTCCTTGTTGATTTTAATTATGGCAATTAATTTTATTTCATTTTATTTGTGTATGACTTTAATTTGTGAAGCTCAGTACTGCCTGCACACTCTAAGACCCAGTCAGTGGCTAGACAGGACATTCCCCCTGAGCATGAAAGCTTTCCCTGGAGAGTGTTGAGAGTTACCCATGAAATACCAGTTAGGTAAGCACATCTCTGAAGGATGTCTTCACTTCCCTTGTCTAGTGTTGTGAACCAGAGAGTTGAGCTGTCATATGACTTCTCTGATGTCTGTCCTCCATTTTGTTTTGGTGTGGCATCCGTTTTTGATAATGAAGTTTTAGGCATTTTATTTTAGTGCTTTTCCTGTATCCAGCTTTTTCATAAGTAGGTGTGATTTAGTGTCATATTTATTCTGAAATTATTTCTTAAAAAATTATGCAAAACTATTTAAGCATAATATTTGTTTAGTTTCATTTCCTAAACAAAATTTCGCACTGCCATCCTGTCAGCTCTCTCACACCCTTATGAACTGAATCACAGTGATTCTACCTTTTGTGTAAAGAGAACATTATTGAACATTATTTTATGCTTTACTCTCTAACGTGGTCTTCCTTTCTTTGTTTGTCTTTCTCTTCTACCACTGGATGCAATGCTCTGGCACTAGTGAACTGCAGCCCTCCCTTGACAGGGCTAGGAGTGCTAGTACCAACTGCTTGAGACCAGACTCTAGTTTGCATTCACCAGAACGAGAAAGGTATAAAAAATAGACTTTCTGAATTTCTTATCATTTGTATGGCGAATTTTTTTAAATCATGTTGCTTTATTTCATGTCAGTCTCACGGGTTTATTCATTCATGTTCACTGCACTAGCTGTGTCCATTTCCCGTCCCAGTTAAGAGTTTATGTAGAGATATGCATATGTGGGCATGTGCAAAGCACACCTATGCATATTTCTATCAATGTAGCTGCATGTGGTGTGCTGTAATTTGTAATTGCTTCTGGCTGCTGCTTTTCCTCTTCTTTTGCTGTAGTTCAATGTTTTTATTTATAGTATTCAGGGAACCTTCAGTATGCTGATAATGCAACAAGGTCAGAGAAGTTTCAGCAAGAGACGGTTGCTTTCTCTTCATTCTACTGCAAATTCATATTTGTAACTCTGACAACAATCCCCCATTAACTCAAAATAGAATATCTCTTTAGATTAGATATTAACATTTTCATGTATATTCACTTTTTATATCTATTGTATGTTGACTAAAGTAATATAGTGATCAGAGATTACTTGATACAAGAATAAATATAGCATATATACACATACATGATTTGATTTTGTTTAAAATTATTGAGTGATTGATTAATGAGAAATTCTAATTTTAATACAGATGCAGTTTCTGATTATGATATACTTTCTCTTGAATATTATTCTGTAATTTCTTCCATCATAATAAAACTAATAGTTGAAGAATCATTTTAGCTATAATTGATTTGTTTGGTTACCATCACAATTTTTCATTATATATCATTCACAGGAAATTTGAAAATGATATCTTAAGTTCATGAAGAACAATATTTAATTGTATAAAGGTGATACCTTTCTTTGGTTGCTTAAAATATTTCCTTAGCAATCTTTCTAGTCTATGAGATATTAATTTATGGGGAAAAACAACAGTTGGTAAAATAGTCATAGTATATTAAGATCATTATGCAAAAATATTTAGCTTATATATTTATGTTTATAAAATTCATAGTAAGTGTTAAATTTACATACATATTTATAATAGAACCTTTAGTTGAATTCACTGCAGACTTACGTTCTAAACTTATAATTAAAATGTTTTTACTATTTTACTTAGTTATATATTATCTTACAATCACAGAAATACAAGCATAGTAGCAATAAAATTTATGTTTTCTTCTTTTTATTTCTTTATGTATTTGTGGTAAATATTTTAAAAAGGATGGAATTACTCAAATCAGTGGATTCTTCTGACTAACATTACCCTAACAGGTTTTTTTTCAATTAGTGATATTTGTTAAAAATATAATTCAAATCACAAATGTGCTTATGAAAGTTGTGCCATATCAAAGATGGAATTGATTTCACAATGTTACCCAGAATTAAAATATTATTATGACTTATTAGCATAAATCTATAAATAAGGTACTTTACATTCCTCTTGGATAACAGGTCTTATTAAGTAGTTTTTATATCTATAGCACATCCTGATTTTCACTTGAGACATTCTTGTGGTCTTTTCTTGTACTAGCACAGGTTTCCTTGTGACACTGAAGCAGAGGTCTAATCTGAGTTCCCTTATGACACTGAGACCACAGAGTTTGCACTGAACTATTCTGACAGGCCAGTTGATAGAGAAGATAGCTATCTGTAATTATTATAGAGGTTGTGGTGAAATTGAAGGGCATATACTTAAGATTATATAAGAAAAAGTGGATTGAAAACCTATATACACTCTATATAGTAAATAAAAGCAAAATTCCACTAAAAGGAAGAAGTCAGGTAATATTTCCTTATTTGGTAAGGTTACTTGCTTGCTAACAGGAAAATAAAGTAAGATAGATATTTCCATCAAGTAACAAAGAAGGTAAAGGTGCTTATTGGTCTTGAAGACGTGGAATTTTTCTGCACATGTATGAATATTTTTGAATCAAAGCATGACAGAGCAAAGGTAGATACTATTTAACTTCCATTGTACCTCTAAAGTCTTGTGGAGGGCAGGGCTTGTGCAGAGGGCAGAATGAAGGAGGCCAAGAGTTCTTCCTGCTGCTCCACTTTCTGGTTAATGTCTTATAAACACACAAGATAAAATGCCAAAGAAATCTTAAAAAAAATCACTTGCTTTTTCAAAAATAGTATTTCTACAGCATTGAGAAGTGGTAAATGTTTCAAAAGCCTGATAATTCTGACATACTTTGATTTTTATTTACGTGTTTTGCAAATTTAATACCATTTTCCTAATTGTTATCACCAAATTTAGTATATTTTACAGTCTGTGCTAAAACAAAAAGTGAAATTGTCCAGTTTTCAAACACAATCTCATACTTTATTAATAATTCATAAGAAAAAGATATAGCATTTTTTTATGACAGGGCTGGAACACCAGAGCTGGTCCTTAAGGCTCTGTCTAAGTATATAGAGGCACTGAGAGGCCTACATGTATGTTGGGTAAAGAAAGTATGCCAAGTAGGAGCTTATCCATTTTATTCACTTGATTGCAAAAATCAAGCAAAAACTATTCATAGAGGACCATAGTTAGTAAATTTCCCTACTCCCTCAGCTTCCAGGTCAAGAAATGAGGAGTTTGTTTACACACAGTTGCCCCTAAGGCTGAGCCATCTCACCAGCCCTCAGGGGTTTGTTTTTTAAGAGATGATTGATTATATAATAGGCATGGACTCACTTTGCATCCCTCATTTAGAGGAAGCTAGTTACAGACCTGCTATAAACTGTTTCTTCCCAGGTTTCCAGGCCATTTATTTCTTAAATGTGCAACATCTTTGACCTTTAGAAGGATTAGAGGATTCTTCTATGTCCTGTTTTAACAATCACCACCTTATAGAAGGCTAATGAAAGTCTATACTTGTGGCCCTCATTTTTTTTAACCCTTCTAGAAATTTCTGTAGTCTGACTTTTAATCCTTCTTGCTACATCGCTACTATGTCACAGTTCCCTTATGGACGCTGGGTCCCTAATTATTTATACTAACCACTCAGCCCCTCAGAAACTATACTCGCTAAATACATACTCTATATTAATGCCTCTATTATAACATAATCTCTTTTGAATATAGTCTTCTTCCCCTATTCTTGAAAGGGAGTTCCATTCTGTTTACTCATTTGTGTCCCACAATGCTGTCCTAGAGTTAATTTTTTTTCATTTTCCATTCTACTGCTTGTAAAGACAACACACCACTCTGTTTGACCAGGCAAAATCATCCCTACTAAGAACCTGAACCAAATTTCTAAATGGTTACTAGATACATCAAAACACACCTTCATTAGCTCCTCTTTAATCATGTTAGTGATTTTAACATACCATTATTTTGGTGAGATAGTGCATGCACTTGGCAAGCAGGGTCTGGAGTGTGGTGAATTTGATTCCAGTTTGAGCTATAAAAGGAGATACTGTCTCAAAACAGCAATCAACCAAGACTAGCCATATAATATGTGAACACTTCTACTCCTCCTTCAAATTCTGTTAGCCAGTGAATTCTGTTTAATTCTCCAAAATGGACCCTGTTATTTGACTATATCCCATCTCCAGTTCTACCACCACACCTTCCAACCCCTTTAACTCCTGTATGTTCTTTCAATTCTGTTAAAACATACTTTTTCCTTTGTTTCTTGCTTAAAAATTATATTCATTTATTTTAAAATGCAGGTGAAATATTGTGCTTTTGTAAGGCCTATGTTAGCATCCCTCGTGCACTACTACCTTTCTTTTGCTGGTCAGAATTCTTTACTTCTTTGAGGTCACACACTTCTACAACAGCTGTGCTTTAGTAGCACTTGTTTTTTCCAGTATATCCCAAATTCTTAAGGCTAGAGATCACATGAGATTTGTAGTTTTCATTTCTAGTCCTAACATCATTTGGCCTAGAATACATTTAAATTAGGGATATAGTGGTCTTTAAAAAACACCCCATATTTTCCACTCCAAAATTTTGGCCTAATTTTGACCTAGGCCCAGGCATAGAAACATAAGTGATTTACCTATTATGATAAATCCAATACGTGAGTTTAGAATCTGGCTTTATAGATATAAGTTTGCTAATCACTAGCCCCCATATCCTCCAGTTCATGACCCGCAGGATGCTTCTACTCAAAGATAATGCCTTCGCAACTCAGTTTAACTGTGAAGGTTTGTTTGCTACCAGTATGATTTGGAAAAGAGAGCCTGAACGGGTTTAATTACCTGTATCAGATTTGATAGTATGGATGAAAGAGGTTCCTTGTATAATTTCCTTCTACCTTGAAACATGAGGTCAAAGGGAAAAGACATTCCTATCTAAAAATTAGGAACTAAAAGTTGAGGTAAAATAATCACAAACTTTATTTTGAATTACAAATATAGTTATTAATTTAAATAAGTTAAGGTCATTTTAAAAAAGTAAGTTTTTGAAGGACTAATATGAAAATTGAAAATATACAATGATAATAATAGTTTAAACTGTCATCTCATATGATTTTGAAGATGTGAGGGCAATCTGGCTGTGACATTGGTCATCACCAGGTTTGATTTGGCTGATCTGGCTGGCTATATGAGCTTCCCCTTCCTCCCTAACTGCTCCATGTATGTCCCTCCCAGTGCTTCTGTCTGGGTCAAAGAGAATGACCTTTGATTAATAGAGAGGAGCCATTATTTTTTAGTCAATGGTTTATGAGTCACCGTGCTACCCTGCTAGAACCTCCAAACAAGCTGTCATTTGGCTTTGGTTTCTATTATACTGTCAGACAAATGTCCAACATTCGTGTTATTAATGAAATGACTTATATATTTGAATAATTGGCTTATAGAATATTAATATACTTAGTTGAGTTTTAAGAGGAACATGCCTATAAAAGATAGGTACACATGCAAGTATGTGAGTTAACTACAAATTTATTCAAATAAATATACTTTAAGTTTTACCAGTGCTAGAGAACAAAACCACAATTTAACAATAATGAATTCTGACAGAGGCCTATTAATTGTTTTATGTCTCATTAATGAATCTCTTTATATGTATCATTTCTGTAAATTCCTTACTTAAGGTTCTCTTTCTTTCTTACATTGATCATGACTATGCCTGAAATCTTCTATTTACTGTCTCTTAAATAATTTAAAGTTTTGATTCAACAAATAGATGTCTCTATACTAATGAACTTAGAATACCTTGGAGTAAAGTACTAATCATTTACTGAAAATGCAAAATTTAAATAGGTTTATTTGAGAAAAAATGTAAGAAAGGGCTGATTTAGTTCTACCTGCTATTTAAAGTATTGGACATGGTCTGCCATATTAGTCTATAATATAAAAATAGATAATAAAGTTGATTTCTCAGTATGTGGAGAAGGGAAGAGAAGTGTGGAATTTTCTTAATTTCAGTCCTTTTATATAGTAGCAGAAAAAAGTTTCATATATTTTGAAACTATTTAAAACATACTGGTATATTTAAAACTTATAAATATGTGATATTAAAACATACCTGGTATTTTAGAGCCATAATTTAGTAGTTATTGATACTGTTCTAATCATCCTCACAATAGTTGGGAACAAACAAGCATATTTGTAATGATGATACATATCAGCATACCCAAAAGGACCTTGAGTGTAAATGTGTATATTATACTGAATGTCTCTTTAAAAATTGCCTTTGAAGTTTGTGTTCACAGTTGCTTATTTCTCAATGTACATCATCCTCTTCATGGCTTTTCACTGCATGTGTCATAATGCTGCATTTTTTCTGTACTTTTTTCTTCTTTTTTGTTTAAACAAATGAAAGGACTGGAATTTTGCCTCAGGAAGCAGTGAAAATTATTACATCACAGAAAATATTAACTAAGGTTTCAAATGTTTAAATATACTGAGTATATCTTAATACAAAATGTTGTTGTGTTTTTCAGCTGTATTAAAAAATGCTCAATGGATGGGAAATAGTTTAGATAGTCCAGTGCTTGCCTTGAAAGCATGAGGACAAGTTTGATACCCATGGCTCATGTATAAAAGTCAGCCCTGGGCTGCAGGTGCAGAGACAGGCAGATCTCTGAGGATCCCTGGCTAGTTCAAAAGCATCAAGCAAACAAGAAGGATAGGAGGCACCTCCAAACACACAGACACAGGAACCCTTGGATATAAATAAGTACCTGTACTCGAATGTATACACACACACACACACACACACACACACACACACACACACACACAAGATCCTAACATCTGTTTATCTGTACAACATTTTCAAACATGCTTATTGGGTAGACTAACCTTTTAAATAATTTCAAGAGGGTAAATAATTTTAACATCAACTTAACGCTTGAAATTTTACAAACATGAAATAAATTTGTGAGTAAATGCTACACTTTTCTCTTTTGTTCATTTTTCGATTGTAGCTCCACAGAGCCCAACTTGAATAATGCTAAGTCAGACTCAATGAAAGCTTCCAGGGTGCTCTCAGAACTGGGTTATTTCCTGACTTCAGATAACCATATTACAAACTTTTTGCTTCTTTGTCCAGATGGTCAAATAAATTTAATAATACAAGATTTTAATGGCAAGAATGGTACCATCTCTTTTAAAAATTTATTTATTGTTAATAATTGGAGGACATTCTAGACAACAGTATCCACAGTGGAACAGTATAAGCAAAGAACTTTCTTGATTGAGTAGGAGACATAGCATCTAGGAGAGAGTTAGGATTCATATCAAGAAAGGAATGTATACAAGGCCACAGATAAAGTGCAAGGATATTAATAATGATATATATGTAAATAATAAAATGCTCTTTTGGCATTTCAAAAAAAGAATGATACCTTATCATGATGGAAATGTCAAACCTCATTTCTTCTGGATAATTATAACGCCTTATACCTCAATGTGTTTCTTGGTACATATAAGAGATCCAATAAAGAAATTTTCTTGCTATAATATTTGTGTCTAAGATTTTCTAAGCCTGACTTGTTCAATCAATAACGACTTACTTTCTTTAAAATGTTCAACTAGGTTTAAAAAATGTGGTTATACACAGTAAACTTAAGATAGCTTAATAAAAGAAACTTGTTTTAGTTATTACAAAAAAAACTCAAAAATCTGGAAGTAAACACAACTGCTTAATGAACTGGTAAAACTTTTGTAAATATATATGAACAGAAATGTTTAAACATATTGCTAATTTCCCATTGCTGTTATCAATATTTTCTACTTTAAATCATTGGGAATTGGCACTGTAGTTTTCTACAAAAAAAACTTGTAAAAGTGTCATTGGGATATTTCTTATTATTTATTCCTACCACTGTTTCCACACAACACTGCATTTTAATCTTACATATTACTGTTACAACTTTGTATTAACTTCATAAACTTCATTTGCCACCAGGAATTTCAAGGCCTGATAATCAATCAAGCATTGTGGTATTTAAATTTATTCCATTCCTGAATGAAAATGAGATTCTTAAAGATATACTTTTTTAATTTATATTCATACTTTTGTATAGTTTTGCATATGCACACATTCATAAAACAAGAATATATTTAATAGACTCATTTCAAACATAGTTTTCTCCCACATATTTTTCCCTGTAGCCACTTTTAATTTTACAGATATACTTAACTATGTTTGTAAAAGTAAAGCTGAATTTAAAGAATGAAGAATTGTGATTTTTGCCTTTTGGGGCTTTATTCCAGTCCTATTGTTTCTTATATCATTTTATTTTGGAAGTTACTAAATGTCCTGTTTTTTCCTGTCTTGTTCACTGGGCAAACAGGGGTAGATGGTCCCCCTCCCTAGATAGGAGACGACCTCCTAGCCCCAGGATTCAAATCCAGCATGCATCTCCGGAGAATGACAGGTACTAGTCACTTCCTCAAAGACAAGTGGCTTCTAGAGGCGTGTAGGCCAACAAGTGAAGGATCCAAAGGGTTATGTTGGTGTTGACTTGCTTCTTTTCAGGAGCCAGGGCAAGACATTCAATGATCCCATCAACAACTGCACCCACATTTGATAAAAGCGCCTCAGAATATTTATGGAAAAAAGTGAAACACAGAAAGTGGAATGGTTTCTGTGCAATAAAGACAGCATTCAGTGAGGAGATCTTTACTAATATGAATTCATTTGAGGGATTGAAATTTCTAAGATAATTTATGCATAAACATTTCTAAGAGAATATTTACATGGGGATAAATTCAGATACCCAGGCGCTTTGGAGTATATTAAAACTTATCATAAGGCCTACTCTTGGTTACATTATTTGATAGTTTAATCTCTGCTGTTTTTGTTTGTTACTGTTTAAACTTTTAATAATGTTAATAAGGAAGTTAGGCTTTTGTATATATTTATGACATTGCATAAAATAGACTCTTGTTCCTGTACTTTTCATATATTGTGATTATGAACAAATCATGGTTGAACCCAAGGTTAGTCTATAAGGTAGGTTTAAAAAAATAACATCACTACTTAGAATCCACTCCGTAGCGACCTGTGAGAAGTATCACAGTGTGGGTCTCCCATGCTCCTGCTCTGTCTGCAGTGTTCCTGTTTCATGGTGTTTATTATATACACAGTTCATATCTTTAAATATGCTTTCTGAATGGTTACAAGAAAGTTCTGTGATATTGATGAAGTGTCTCTTCAGCAAAATTTAGTCTACACAGTGTGCTATTTTTTTAGATAGATGAGCATATGTGGGAATCTCTAAAACACAACTAGTAATACAACTAGTAATACTAGTAAACAAACTAGTAATAAAACTACCAGTTACATGAGCATACAGATCCTTTTATGTTAAATACCTATATAAGTAAAGAAGTAAATAAAGCCTTAGTGAAAGCTAATATTGATTTTTATGTATCATTTCACCATTCAGATATTTTTGTTATTTCAACTTGTTAGAAAGCTTCAACACTGAAATAAAAAAATTAGTACCATTTAACAAATAATAGGAGACTGTGCCACCTCCCTCTTGCCTTCTCATGGGCAGGCATGTAATTCCTCTGTAATTCCTCTTTTTTCCTTCTCTTAATATAATAAAGTCTCTCTAAACCTTAAAAAAAATAATTAGCAAAGTCCAAAAACTGGTATTTTAGGAAGGTTCAGAGTAATTTCGTGTGTTTTAATTCCTGAGTTATTTGTCTCAATGCACTTATGTTTACATGTCTGAAATTTAAATTAATTTCTTTTTTATGAATTCCTAGGATAGAATTTGTGGAACTAGAAAAAGCTGATAAAATCTCCAATCTAAAATTCATTGGTGAAGAGTCATATGGAATAACATAACATAGTTATATAAGTTAAATAAAAATCATAGATCCACACTGCTCCTCATTCACTCAACAAATATTTATTTTGCCTTGACTTTTCACAGTACTCCAATGATTTATACAGTACTGTAATGATTGTTCACAGTCCTCTGTTGGCTCAAGAACAATGATGAAGAAATGCAAGGTGCTGGCATCACATTTCCCTTTAGAAAAGATAAGCCATTGAATTTGTTCTAAAACACGACAGTTATTTAATCTGACATAACAATTGATCATTTACAATTAAATATGCCTTTGCAGTGAAAATAAATGTGTTTAACTTAGCATGAATTACAATACCTTTTTATATTAGAAGTGATTTATTTCAATCAGTGATATTTAAATTAATTATATTATGTGCCCACATTTTGTGTATTCATATGTGAGTAAAAATGCAGAGATAGATATTACGAATAAAGATGAAATTAAGAGATTATGTTGGGCTTGCTCTCCGAAATGCCGAATCTTGGCCAGCAGGTTTTAGGGATGGAGTGTGCCTTTGCACCAACCTAGTTGGCTGCAAGATTAGTTTCAAGTTCTCTCTGGTAACCTCCAGGGCCATTTCTACCGAAACTCTTCTCCCTCCTCTGAACATACTATGGTTGGCATAGAAAGTTCTAAAACCACTGCTCTGAGCTCCCCAAGGGTGAGTGAGATTTTATTGAAACTTACCATGACCTCCCTAATGATTATGTTCTTTTATACTAAACCTGACCTAGTGTTAATACACAGTGGAAGTTAAGTCATGCTTATTGTTGGCAATAATGGTCATAAAACTGACCTCACTAACTAACTAACTAACCACTCCATTTTAGCTTCACTTATTCCACTGGGGGGAATGGCTGCTGTGGTACCCAGTTAAAAACCTTTTTTACATTCAATAAATATTTATAATAAATAAAAAATAGTTAAATGAAAAATTTTGGGCATATTTTTTTCTTTTCTATAATGACGTTTCTAGTTAGTTCCTATAAATTACCATATAATGAATGAATGACTTGATATACTTAATCTTTTGGAGAATAGAAAATAGTTTATGAAAAACTTTTATTAAGCTACAAGAATAATGTGTACCTATGAAAGTGAGAGAGGAGTGATTTTTCAAGTGATGTTAAATTTTTAAATATTCATCTCAACCACTTGACAAAGATTCATGAACACACAACCTCTTACCAAATTAATTTTCTCATTCAGAAGGCACTGCCAATTTCTGAGTGCATTGATCCTGGCATTGTATTTGAGTCGATGAATAATAGACATTTTGGCATTGGTTTATCTTTTACTATAATAGTAGTAAGAAAAATACTGTAAAACAGAGGCAACTTATCCAATGATCCCCTGGTCTTATCTCAGGGCATATCAAAATTCTTGGGAATAACACTGCAATACAAAAAATAATTTGTTGCTAAAGAGAATGATCCAGGATGTTCAAATAAATCAAAAAATGTTTAGTTGTCCTCTTACTTCCCACAGACAACAAAGTGCAAAAACAACTTTGAATGAACCCTTTTCTGCAAAGTTCAATTTTAATAGGAAGCATTACTACTGTTTTCTCAGGTGATCCATAGACTTACTGGGAAAGAACACAAAGGAATGTTTATCTACACCTAAGAATATCTTATGTACATTGTAGGATTTTTTAAAATCAATAATGAAAATACATAATTTGGCCAACTAGGGAATGTTTCTTACTTTAAAATTGTGAGACTTAGAGTTTTAGTCAAAATGATAAGGATGATAAGGCTTTAAAAATAATAATTGGGGCTGGAGAGATAGATGGCTTAGTGGTTATGGTGTTTGTCTGCAAAGCCAAAAAAAATTCCCCACTACCCATATAAAGCCAGTACACAAGATGACGCATGTTTCTGGAGGTCATTTTCAGTTGCTGGAGGCCCTGATGGGCCCATTCTCTGTCAGCCTCTTTCACTCTCTCAAATAAATAAATAAATAATATTTTAAAGATAACTGTAATTATAACAAAATATTTGTCAGTGCCATTGCTTTAGTAAAAAGTGACTATTCCTGCCACTGTATAATCTTATAAGTGATGAAATAGATTACTTATGTATTGATAAAATAACACTATCTTTCAAAACTTTCTCAATTGAATATATCATCTCACCAGGTTTATGATTTATTCTTGGTTATTTCTACTGAAGCAGCTCTTCTTTTACAAATAACCTAAATTATATAGTTTCCCCTGCCTCTTGTCTATAAGAATCATTGCTCTATTGCATCCAGGGGTTATATTTAATTTAATACAATCTTCTTCACTTGAAATCATTTATATAATCAGCAAAGCATTCAGTTTTTGTTACACAGCTCACAGTTGCTGCAGCATACATAGTGTAGAACCACGTATTAAGTACTGTATCTGTCAATTATTTGATTTTTCAGCCCATTTCATCTGTGCTCATCAAAAATGCTCATTTGAATTAATAAAATATGTTAATGTACTTTTTAAATAGTCTGTTTAATGGCTACGTTAGTATGTTCATAAATAATAATACTAACTAAAGAGTAAATAGATTTTCATTACATATCTTTTTACTGCATTTGTCCATTATTTATTTTGTTTTATCCTGTGGAAATTTATTTTTTCTTACCACACTTTTGAGGAAATAAGGTGATAGAGATTTGTGTTCTACATTAAGACAACATAAGGCATACAAGTGGTCAAACTACTTATTCAGAAATATATTTATTGTGATAACAGTATTATAAATAAGTGAAAGCACAATGGGTTACATTTGTGTTACCTTCTTCCTAAAGCATAGCATACTATGTTTATATTTTTAATAAAATAATCTTAAATAATATTACTACTTTAATTTATCAATTGTATACTGTAGTAGATTTAGTATGTGTTCAAAAACTATATTCAGGGGATTGATAGAATTAAAATTAGGTATGGATGAGAAACAGATTTTAATAATTACTTATTTTCAGTATTTTAATTAAAATTGATGTTTAAGCCAATAAAGGATAAACTAAGGAAACAGACACCAATGATTTTCAACAAAACCTAAATCAGAAGTACAGAGACCCCTAAGATCTCAACAAATAAACAGCCTTAATACCCACCACAACTCAGGAAACTGAGCGGAAGAGGGGGCGGAAAGATTGTGAGAGCCTTGGTGGGGGAGAATACCCAAAGTCATGGCCGCCCTCAGTAGCAACTGTCTAAGAAGGGCAGAACTGGGCTGTCTCCTAGGCTATCCATGGTCTCCTGCCCCAAGGACTGATCCAGACTACCCAAGAGGGGCATTGGGGAAAGGGGGATAACAACTTATTGTTTGCCCATTAAATAATGTAACTCATTATGGACAATAAAAAAAGAGAAGAAAAAATAAATAATTTAGGAAAAAATTGATGTTTAAATTAATAGAAAAGAGGAATAATACTAATAAGTGAAACTTCAAAATAAGTTAGGTTTAATAAGAGACATCCCAATCATTCTGATTAACAATACTTCTGTTCCAGTAAAAATATCATTGTATGTTTGATATTTGGATTGCCTTTGCTAGTTTAAATAACTTCCTCTGTGCCCTATAATTGTTGTAGGATTTTGTATTTGGGGGTTAGTATACTGCCACAATCCTGTAACTATTAAGGTCTGAAATTAAAAAATTAAGTTAGATTTAGATTTGATATTTTAAACCAAAGACATTATGAACAATAAAACAATTGTTAGACATACTAGAACAAAAGCAATTTTTTTCAAATGACAGTACAAGAGAATGCAACTATCATGTCTTTACTAATTAAGACCTTTATGCTGTGGGCTAAATGTGCTGTTTGTGAATTTAGATAATTTTAGATGAACTAAATCCTCTCATCCAAAAAGATTTAAACATTGGGCCTGCACAACCTCACTACAAGTAGCCCTAATGTGGGACAGCTCTTAGGCATAAGGTACTAGCAAGCCAAAGGTCATTTTATGCTCCCTTATCTATTTTATTGAAGCACAGAAAAAAAAAATCAGTTTTTTTTAATGCCAACATTACTTGATGTAAACTAGATGCTATTACCTTGTTAATCATTTTTAGATTTTTAAAACTTGATGTATGTTGTTTTTGTATAAGTTTTACCTTTGCACTCTGGAGTTTTTGACTGCCAAATTCTACTAGAATATATAAAATAACACTATGTAATTTTAACAGACACATACTAAATGTATATGTGAAAATCATTTAATGTTAAGATTCAAGTATACATTGTATAATGCTTAAATCCATGTAATATACCTATTTCCTCAAACATTCATTTTTTTAGCATGAAGATACTCTAAATACTTTCTTCAATCTTTGGAAATGCGCAATGCATTATCAATGCTTCTATATACTCTATGGTGCAGGCAATTACCCCAAATTGATTTCCACTCATCAGACTTTTCATTTTTTATAGCTGCAGTGTGTAATTTTCTCTCTAATGACTATGATCCACGCTTATTAATGTTTATTATTAATTAAGAGATGGAAACAACCTTGAAGATGTCAGCTAACAAATGGCTAAAGAGAATGTAACATACATTCACAATCAGCCACTTCAGTGAAACATGAAAGAATGAAACCCTGTTATTAATGGTTACAGTTTTTAACCATGCACTTAACAAACATTTACTGAGAACTTTTAACTGTTTTATATTGTATTGAGGTTATAGTGATAACCCAACTAGACACAGTATCTGAACATAGGGACTGAGGAAGTACCGTGAGGTGCAAAGTACTTCATTTCACTCTGACTCATTTTGCGATTATATAAATAGTACTATTGACACTGTGATACCAAAATACAGATTAGTTGTTCTAAACTTTCCCACTGTATATATCTTAATCCTATATTTATTTCATAAATAGTTGTCCTTGAAACATATGGTATAATCATAATTATGATTTAGAATCTAGAACAGAAAGATTTTATCTATGTGTTCTTGAGTTATGTTGCATTATTAGAATTAAATGTGCATTATTTTAGCTCTATTTGAGAATTTTATTAAGTAAGTAAAATAATTATAAAGGCTTGTCCTCTTGGATACATTTAGGAGAATCTTAAATGAAGCTCATGGCAACATTTTAACTGAAAGTTTAATAGTACAAAGTTAATATTTGTGGATGTTTGAATGGAAATCTCTCATGGGTTATATAGCATTGAATGTAGGTACACATCCCATTTAGAGACTAAGAGTATTGGCTTTCATCACGAAATATATACTATAATAATAGTTTTATGGCATTTCAATTTGGTTTCTAGTAATGCTGAAATCACTTAAAATTCCAAATCTTGTGTGGCACTATAAAGCCATGGACACTACAATCTAATTAATATGTAACATTGAAATATTTAGAATTAGCAAACCTATAGATCAATAGCTTTATTGTTTCAACTTGGCAGGTAGAATCAAACAAAGTGCTGAGAAGTCAGTTACCTTGACCAACATGATTGAGACTAAGGATAAATCCAGTCTGATGCTAGAATTCATCCTTTGGGCCACTATACTCTAGTTAACTTCAGGCAGAGATGCAATGCAACCATGTTATGGAGATTTCAGCTCATCTGCAGCCTTTAATAACTTAAGTGACAATGAGGTTTCCATATGGAGCTTCTGTCTTATGTTCCTAAACAAGAGACAAGAATATCACCCTTCTGATTTGATTGGTGATATCAGGTGACATAATACAAGCAAAGAGGCAACACCAAGACAGGCCCTTGTCAGCACTAGATATTGTTACCATTACTGACATCAATGCTATCCACACCATGAAAACCAGTGTTCTGAGAGAATCCTGTAAGTTTTAGGAGGTGAAAACATGAAGAGGACTTGAAGAATTTCACAAAGTTAAAAAAAAAGACTCAATTCGATTTAGAAAACATTATGAATTAAATTTCCAAGGACAGAAAGATAATCAGGCAAGCTCTAGAAGATGTCCATAACCTTTTGCTGTGCAGAGAAAGTTTGTATGGAGGCTCACCATGTCCTGAATCCTGATGTGCTCCTTAAATTAGCAAAGTGCACATCTGCCATAGGGTTTTCTTGTGTGCAGTTCCCTTTGACAGGGATAGGAAATATGTCTGTATAAGTTCACATTGAATTTTGATAACATGTCACCTTATCAAGTGATCCTTCCCTGACCACCCTATTGCAGTTTGACCAGGCCTGGTTTCTCCACTCACCTCACACTTGGATCCTCTTTTCCTTGTTTCTTTTTTCTTGTTGACATTTATTCCTTTTTTCTGCTCTGCACAACGTACTAGTATGAGGTCATTTATGTTGTTAAACTTATGTCTTCCACAGGCAAAACACAAATTGTTTAAAGGCAGAGTTTTTTACCTCTTAAGTTCACCAACATTCCAGACACAGCAAATGACCTCACTCATAAACTTGTTCAACATGTACGTGCCACATGAACAGAAGACTGAGTGATCATAAAATCTTAATGGCAATGAATTCTGTGACTCTTTCTGAAACTCCATTCTCATCTGCTTTCCCTCATCTATTCTCACCTGCTTTTTACAGCCTTTGTTCTCCCAGATTGCTGTCCTGGGCGCTGCCAAGTCCAAGCATAAGTTATCCATAAATAAGACACAGATTTTACTTTGAGCTCATGTCCTGCAGCCGTAATTATCCTACAACTCTCCTCTCTTCCTTCACTTCATTCTGTGCTTATGATTTCCTTCCTGTGCTTCAGGAATAAGTTTCCCTCCCCAGCCATCAGAGCAAACATCTCTTATAGTTTCAGGCATGTGCTGTGTAAGTCTCTATTCTTCCATATCCCATGTTCTCTGCTGACCATATGATAAGGAAAATTAAACATTTTATATTACCTGCCTTAAAGTCAGCAGAAGAGCCATCACTGACCTCTCCTGCCTGCACAAGATTGTATGGTTTCATCCCTTCCTGCACAAGGGTGCCCATACAGGGCTTATATCACTCATTACCTCCTATACTCCTTTCTGGGACCATATGTACCAGAAACAGCTTAGAAACCAGACTTACAGTCTTATCTTTCTTACTTTCTGACTTTTATGGCCCTAAGCCTGTTTCTTCACCTGTATAAACTGGAGATGACTCCTTCTCATGGAGTATTTAAAAAGTCTAAGCCACTGCCCCCTTGAGACCTGCACAAGAAGCAGTTTGCAAGTATCTAGCACCTTATTTTGCAACAAGAAAGGGAAAATGGGCGAGATATGACTCTTTCCTCTATTTCATTTTTTTGTCAGAAATCAGATGTCTGAAAAAATAAGACAGAGCAGAACACATTGTGGGAATCCTGTCTTAGTTGAGTAAGGTAGCATCAACAGTTTCTGGTAAAAGAGCAGCAAATGGGAGAAATAAGCAGCCACAAATGTTTGAACACCTGTGAAAGTAGACTTGTTACTTTGACTCATGTTTCTGGTGTCTGGTAGAGTATTCTGTAACACTCTACCCTTCATTAAGAGGTCACATTCAACATTGATGGAATGGATGTTGGTAAATAAAATATGCTTAAATTGTGGAGATTCAGTAAAAATGCAAAAATAAACATTCTTGTTTCTCTATTTAAAATTAAGAGCAATATTTTGTATTGATTATTTAAAATCTATAGTAGTCCTATGAGTAATTAAATGAGATGATGAATGTTAACTTACTCCACTGTGTGACTCTATACATGTAACTTATAATATCATGTTGTACAGCTATATAGAAAACATATAGTATTCAGGATTTTTAGTCTAAATATGCATATATACAGTGCCTTGAGGAAGCAGTCTATCTACAGTATTTTTAGAGGAATCTGATTTTAAGTGTCAAGTGTTTAACTCTGAATATGCACTTTTGAAAAACAAAATTTGAGACTTTTAAGGTTTTGTTTTATCATATGTGATTAGCTTTTTAAATTGCTACATGATTATCAAGGCATATTTTCTATAATTTTAAAAGGCTGTTATAGCTGTTAATTTAATTGTTGTCACTTCTGTGGACATCTGTTACTATAGCATTTTTTCTTGTCTTCATACCTTGATGCTGAGGAAAGAAAAACATTTGTAGCATGAAGTTTCAACATAAAAGGATGGGCATGTCAACTCTGTGTGGTCTTTCAGCTTCTAACTCATTACCAATGTAACATTTATCATCATTCATTTCACCATTAAATTTGCTTTACACATTATCAGAGGCAAAGTTGCTCAGCATGGGTTAGTATGAGATCTCTGCCGAAAATGTTCTTCAACTCATGCAATGCCAGCTTCTCATGGCTCCTGTTGGCAACTTGTGTCTTCTACCCAGCACTCATTCTCATTTATTTTATTTCCTTTTTTGAATATATTTTGACTGACAAGATCACTAAGGAAAAGTAGTTGTCATTTTTCATGTCTGTTGTTTTTTATCATTGTATGATTTAAATGTAGCTTTATTCATCATATATTTTTGTATTTCTTTAACATTTCATCCCACAGGCACTCCAGAAAGTCTGAAAGATCTAGCATCCAAAGACAGTCTAGGAAAGGCACTGCCCCTGATGCAGAAAGGTAGGCTTGGTGTTGTGCTGTGCCATCTTGCGTTTCCATAGACTCTGGGGTGCCCCTGCTCTCCTCTGACATACCCATTCCTTAACACAAATGGATGCTTAAAGACTCTCATGGAAATAAATCAGCTCCTATACAAGAATATTCTGAAGACATGGGATAGGGGAATTTGAAGGCAGTCTATAAATATTTAGGTTTTTTTTTTAAATTTTGTGTTTTTCTTTTAATGAACTTTCTGATTAATGAGGATTGAATCCACATACATGTAAATGTTAGGACTGTGGTATTTTCAATATTTTGTTTCTGAAATCCCATTAACTGTTTCCAATTAGTGTACTTGGAAATATGCAAATATTTTGAGAGTGTGTTAGATATCTGAACATTGTCATCTTGAGTTTTTTCATAACTAGTTAATCTAAGATTCTTATGTTTAAAACCATAGATTATTGCTTATTTTATGTAAAAGTTATAAGGAATCTCTGATGTTTTATTTATAGTTCAAAAGTGTTTGAAGTATCTTTAGATTGTATATATTGACTTTTTTGCATATTTGCAGAAATGCAGTTACATTGACTTGCTCATTTTTTCTAAGGATTACTGAAAGTATGTATGAGTCACAGGTTACTGCACACATTCAAATACATAGGTGTCCCAGCAGTATGAACAGGTACAGTGAAAACAGGAATGTAGCAGGTAAATATGGAATTAAAAATATATCAGAAATGAATCTTAACTGAACTAAATTAATAGGTAAAACTAGTTACGAAAGGTAGTAGTGTGATTCATGAAAGGAAACTCATAAAACAACACGTTTTGAGTTTGGGGAAATGGTACTAGTTCTTGAATTTGAAAATGGTAATCAGAGGATGGGAAAGAGAGAAAGCTGAGAGTAAAGCTGGTGATATTCTGGAAGATGAAATGAATGATGTGAGCTATTGATATGTGTTAATCATGGGAAGTAGATGATTGATTTTGAGTTTCACAATTACAGATCACTTTGAAAACACTTTGGAAATTACATGGAAAGGTCCAAGGGTAGAGGTAAAACATCACCGGAATTATTTTAGTAGGTTTGGTTCATATAGAACCTGTACAATTCAGAGATCAATTCATTTAATAAACATGTGCCATACTAAGTGCTAAGTTTAGGAATAACATAGTGAGCAGCAGGAACGTTCCCAGAGGATTTAATCACTGAGTTGAGATCTGAAAAAGGAGACACAAGAAAAGTAAGTCAAGGAATGTGTTTAAAAAGGAGATGAAATTTACTCTTGTGTAAGGGTCCATGAAAATACTGAATCTTTAGATCTTTACAATGAAATCTTTACAATGAATGAGGAATTAGAGGAATCAAAATGATTCCTTTATGAGTAAAAGAAAGAGAAATAGACTTTGAAGAAGAAAATGGAACAGTGTTCTACCAGATAGACAAGTAGATCCCTTGTAAATAAGTAATTCCAATTATATTTTCTTCTTCACATCTTTTATATAAACTTAGCTAATTAAAACAGAAAACGCTAACCTTTTATGCATATGTTTTCATTTTTAATAAGTTAAGTTTTGCATTGATTTTTATTGGAATATAAATTGCATGCCTTGCTTTCAAATGAGTGGTTTACTAGCTAGATACAGAAGAATTGTCTTAGAATGTCTATGTTACATTCACTCTCATTTCTGCTGAAAAGCCTTTGAGTTGACATCTAGCTACTTATGAATTGAGGTCACAGTATAAATGCTTCAAAAAGTGATTTTTTTCTGCTCATTTTCGTTCCTTTTTCTTTCTCCTTTCCTTTACTATTTTCTTTGTCTATCATTTTATGTTCTTTTTTTTTCTTTATTCACTGCTTAGAATTAAGCCCATGGTCATGTGATTGATAGGTAAATACCCTACCATATGGAAATAGAACCAGATTGTACATTGTCTCTTAACTGTTAGGTGTTATCAACTTTCAAAAAAAGAAGTCATATTACTCATCTCTACAATGGCTTCTGGAAAATTTTGTTACAAAATTATAATTTGAACTCCTTTGATGTCCTCACCATGAAAATGGTCTGAAATATTCAATGACTAGTAAGTATAAGGCAGAATTTTTTCTCTCTCTCTTCTATACCTAGCAGTGTCAAGTAGTGTTTTATATTCTCTCAAGAAGCTCTCTAATCAATCAAGCCTAGATTTTTACTATCACATGAATTCAGCTATGGGAATGTTTAGCAGCATTTCTGAACTCCAGTCTAGTGACATTTCTTATAGAACAAATATTCTGCATCCTATTTGATGAGTTAGACTACTACTTAGAATTGCTTAACAGTGCTCTTTTCAGGTGTGTTGTTCCTATTCAAAAGAGAATGCAGGTCTATCAGAGGCTGTCCTTGCAGGAACCATTCGGGAAAAGCAACCACCATAAGAATAACCATCCTTGAGCAAGTCACTCACTAACCATCAGATCTTCTAGTTATAAAATTGTAATAATCGTGTTTATTATGGTTTGTAGTATAAATACACAAAGCAGTGCATGCTTTTATTGATCTGCATGCATGCATATGCATACACATTCATCCGGTGCTTTGCATGAATACATTGCCCCATACTATGGTCAGTAAAGAAGAGTACTTAGATCCTATTATGCTGCTCTGATCAACTGTTCCCACTGAGGTTCTCTAACATGGTGGTTCTTTATTTTTTATTTTTTATTGATCCTTTCCTTCTTAGCATATCACATTTCATTGGAAATATCAAGGTTCAACTGGCTTGATTCTCTCAACATTACATGAGGTGCCCTAGAATTTCTGGATTCTTTTTCTTTTGCCTAAAGCAAACCTTACTTGATTCTGTTTTCTGTCTTTTGCTAAACCTTGGTCATGTCTTCAAGTCCTTCATTTCTGACCTCTCCATTTTCCTTTTCTGTAATTCAGCACTGTTTCCATGTTCCTCACCTGTACAGGCAGAGAGCTTCTGTCTGCTCTTGTTTGTTCTCATGCTCTTTACAAATGGGCTAGTAGCAGGAAATGTTTCATTACTAGAACAGGTGCACAGACCTTTTGTAAAAGAAAAAACACAATAGGCTCTTTTCAGGGTCTCCAAGCCTCCCTGAGGCTCATATAGATAGATCTCTTAAGTCATAGTCATTCAGCTAGTAAACAATTCATTTGCTCCTAAAATTGTTTCTGTTTAAAAATAATCTTTGATATTCAGATTGGTGAAATATAATTTATGTGTATTTAGATTATGTGTGTCTCAGTTCACCTGCAAGCTTTTCCTTAGATGCTTTATAAATTTAATTAAGGAAGGAATCAATATTTTAAGTTATTCATAATCTCAAAGAGATATATTATATTGATAAATATAAAATTAATTTTCACATCACATTAAGGATATGTATTTTAAACTAGCTGATCCCTGTGCTAATGGATTTTAAGGAATAATAGATACTGTGCTTTTCCTGCTGGAAATGACTTGGTCATATAAATTCTCCCCATATCAATCAGTGTAGATGAGTTCATTTGAAAGTCCTTTTAGAATGAGTGAACTACTTTTATATGTAGAACATTGCAAATTTTGTTTAGTTTGAAAATGGAGACATGAAGTGGTAGTCCAGTTTTTGGGAAATGAATTAACATCTTTTCAAGCCTTCTTCCACAGCTCATTTTTTTAGTAAAGACTAAGGTGTACCCTTTCGTTTTCTTCAATTTGACATTTTCTCATCTGCAGCAAAATTCAGTGTATTTATGAAAATTACTTTATTGAAAAGAAAGGCTCTTAACCTCAATAAAAGTTGAATAAAACCCTCATTAGTAAATTTTGGTAATCAATATGTATTCTTCTCACATACTCAGATATACCTATTAAGTAAATTTTACATCATTGCTTTAAGAGGATGAGATGCTAAGGTTGTATGCAATAGATGTTTCAACCAAATCATGCATTTTATTTAAAATAATTCTTAAAATGATGAAAATTATGTATATATTTTAAACAAGTGTATATGTGTATATATAAAATATATGTGTGTATATATATTTATATATAAAATAACACTATGTAATTTTAACAGACACATATATAGATATATACATATCTACTTTAAGTTTTAATCACTAATTTAGAAAATTGCTTTATTTCAGTTTTGAACACTATATGAAGATAACTGGAAGTATATTGACTATCTTTTCTGATACTGCCATGCCTGAGAGAACATGTTTTACCTATATATCCACTTACAATTTGGATGTGTGATTTAATAAAGCATGATCTAACATATATTTTAATATGCTTAGATTTAACATTAAGTATGTTCTATTTTGTTTTCCATTTGCTATAGACTTGCTTTTACACATTAAAACAGGGAGCACTGTGATCATATCCATGTATTTCAGTAGCACATTATTTTTGTAGAAGGCAAGTGGTCTAAGTATTCCAGCACGCATCTTTCTAATGACACTCATTCACCAACACATTTTTATTGATCTTTTAATGCTTAGAAACTGGAGATAAAGCTTGATAAAAATAAAGAAATGAAACTCTTATCTTGGGGCTGGAGAGATGGCTCAGTAGTTAAGGTACTTGCCTCCAGTGCCTAAGGCCCCCAATTTAATTCCCATTCCCCAGTACCCACAAAAGCCAGACCACAAGGTGGTAGCCCTGGTTCTCTCTTTCTCTCTCTCCCTCCCCTCCCTCCCTCCCTCTCTCTCTCTCTCTCTCTGCTTGAAAAATGAATAAATAAAATATTTTAATGAACAATAAAAATTAAAAAATATATATTAAAAAAAACTCTTGTGGAATTCCTAAGAATTTTGTTATATTAGTCCAATCTAGATGAACCCTTTAAAACTATGGTATTCACTTTGACAGCAGTGACTTGTCAGTTTGATTTCAATACCATTTCAGTAATTGTATGATGTGTTTCATTTGGTTCTTTTAAAATCACTGTCTTGTAAGACTTACCAGGTTTTCCTTGGACAAATGTGTTAGCATAAAGTTAATGTGAACCTGTTGACTGAAGATTTTTTTTTTTGGCCCTAATGTTTTAGGGTTCTCCCTAGAAGGGGATACGCAGCCCCACGAGCGATTGATCAACCAGTCACTAGGGGCAAACATCCCACTCGCTCACGGTCGAGCGAGCACTCTAGTGTCAGAACCCTGTGTTCTATGCACCACCTTTCCCCTGGAGGGTCAGCGCCGCCTTCTCCGCTTCTGACAAGGTTGCTACTCAGTGTTCAGCCCAACATTCATGTCCTGCCTCAGGGTGTTGGTGTGGTGTTGTGCCTTCCTGAGCACTTGAAGCTTTCACCCATTATGACACCATAGTTTTAGTCCTTTCTTTGTGGCCCTTAATCCTCCACTTCTTGCATCTATCTTCACTGTGCTGGTGGCATTCTCCAATTCCTGCCAATTACCTTCCATTGAAAACTAAATTTGGCTTTGTGATGTCCTTTCATCTGTTTGTGCCATAATTCATTTTAAAAATTATTATGTGAAAATCTTTATGGTATATTACTGCAAATTAAGTTTCCAGGAAAAGTGTAAGAGGAAAATTTTAAAAATAGCATTCTATAGCTGTTCACAAAAACATGAAGTATTTAAATTTTCTGCAGTTTAAAATGTTTGGATCCCAGCAGATGGAGGTCAGCTTAATCATGGACAGGAGTCAAGTAACTGCATGCTTCTGAAGTCCTTGTTTGCAATTTCAATCCAAACATCAGCATATTTCATACCATGTGTCCAGGCTTATTTTTAATGCCCTTCAAGATTGTTCGATGTAAATATAAGTACAAGTGATTGTTGACTTATGATGTGTCTTCAGGAAGAAATTGTTATCAGTTACCAATAATTCTAAAGTTTGTATCAATTTGTACCAGTTTGGCTAAGGCCTTCATAATTTTTCTATGCTTTAAGGTCCATAGACTGTGATTAGATGTATCACAGCAGTACACATTCAAATACCATTCCCAGAATTATGACTGCATAGAAAGTTAGTGAATCGTGAGTCACAATCTAGTCAGGTCAAGAACTCATTATTCAAACTGAGGCAGGCATTGACTTGTCTCCTTTAACTTCTTTTTGTAATATACCTTTTACACATGTGCTTGATGTTGCCGCCAATGATCCAGTGAGTAGTTTTATATTTATTTTAATAAGAACAGTTAAGAAAATAAACATTTTGTCAGTCTCTTTTGGAAGTTCACTTCTCCTTTTGCTGTTTGCCTACAGAACACACCGACAAGGAAGCCCATCCCAGTCTCCTCCAGCCGACTCATCCTTCAGCAGTCGCAGGGGAAGGCAGCTTCCACAAGTGCCCGTGAGAAGCAGCAGTATAGAACAAGGTATCCCATACACAGAGATCGTTGTCCAAAAACCTTGGAGTTGAGAAACTTCTCCATTTACACTCCCTTTCATTAAATGAATACTGTTTTGTGTAATTTTATGAACCTCAAGAATTTAAGTGTTTGTAATTTTATCCCCAGCAATCAATTCTGCTATTCATGTTTGATAGTGAGTGAATGAATTTCATATAATCATTTGACAGAATGGTTACAGTCATATTTTTAAAGGCATAATGACAGATGATTAAAATTTACAGAACCTCTGTGGTTTTAATGTGTAAAAAAGCTATCAATGAATTATTTAAGAACATATTTAACA
This sequence comes from Zapus hudsonius, assembly GCA_004024765.1. Lineage (NCBI taxonomy): Eukaryota > Metazoa > Chordata > Mammalia > Rodentia > Dipodidae > Zapus > Zapus hudsonius. The sequence goes on from PVHP010005352.1 coordinate 26,434, forward strand.
AGTAAATATCAATGTTTTCCTAGCATTTTTATTTTAGCTTTACTAACAGTATCTTGTATTTTAATCCATATTTGATGATTAAAACTATCTCAGAACACATATTTATCTTTTTTCAACAGTCCATATTGCCTGAAGATCATCTAAATTTAGTCATATATGCATTGTTTTGTTTTCAAAGTGAAGAAAATGCATACATGTGCACATTCAAGAGTATGTGTTGTGTGTGTGTATGAGAGAGAGATTTGAAAGTAAAAACTATACTTATCTAAGCTAAATTTAAATACTAGGTTAACTAGTGTTTTTATATAACTCAGCCAGTAACTAATCTGTCAGTATTTTTGTCAGATGTCGTAGTAAGGATTTTAAGTTAATGAAATATCTAGTTTGGGGTTGTAATACAAATGGCAGTAGACATACTTAAACATTCATTGGAAATCTGCATCACCATAGAATCATGAAAGGTTAAAATTTTGAATACTTCTTTCAACAATGTTGATTCTTGCTGCTCTAAGACTTGCAATCCATTTCATATTTAGGACACTGAGTACATATTTCTCACTTAACTGATATTCTTTATTGACTATGTCTCAGGAATGTTAATAATCCTAGGAGATAAATTCCTTGCTTCAAAGACTGGTGTGGTATAAAATTATGCAAGGACTGGACAGTTGCAGTTTAGATTTTAAATGGTGTCAGGATAGTGATACTATCCTAATGCTATAATTAAATTAAGATTTTATTTTTTATAATATTTCCTATTTATTAATCATTCTTTAATTTTCAGGATTTACATAAACTTATGCATGTAGTCAACCAGAAAAATATGATCGCTGTGAAATTCTTTTCTAAAATATCAGTTACTTAATTGATGTAATCCTCAAATCTGATAAACTTTTCTCTTTTATGGAAACTTTGCAAGATTACTCAAAATAAATGTTACATAAAGTATAATTATATAAACAATATAAATATATAAACAATAATTATTTTGCAATTGTCATATTATGTTCTACAAATTTATTTAAATTATTCATTCATGAACTCCTGTTGCACAACTGAAAGAACTCTAAATGTTAGTGCTTTATGCACTAGTGTCACCGGTCATACTTACCCAAGATTCCTGTACTCCTAAAATTCTTTGCATTTCCTCTTGTAAGTCAAACACTCCATGGCATATAAGGGTACTACTGCATATGGTTTCCACAGTGAAGTTATAATTGTTATAATTATGTTACTTCTCTAGAGCTAAGAATTGCTTTTGAAAATGAACTGGATTGTATGTTTATTGGATTATTGAATTACACTGCTAAAATCAGTATTACTGTTGATGATATTCATACTCACAATTATCTTTCAGAGAAGCCATCAATATGTACAGGTTGAACTGAGGTGGGAAGAAGGGAATGTCATGGATGAGTCATTTTGACATTCAGTATTCTAAATGTTTTAGTAAACAGAATCATTTGAGGTTTCTGAAACATATGTTCTTAAATGTCATACTGACAAGACTTTTAAAAATGTGACAGTAGTGTGCATTGTTATTCTCACTGTTCCTCTGCGTGTGCTTTGTGATGTCAACATCTACTTTGGGACTTTTGGTAAATTATGATACTCTGTGCCATCTTCTTATTTGATCTGATTCATATGGATCACTTCATAGGACAACTGTTCTTAGCTTACAGCATTTTTCAAAAGTAATTTGAATCATGCACTAGGTAACATTTAACACATTTTACTTAAGATGAATTTCACAGTTCTTCTAATGTCATGCCATTCTAATCCTTTTTGATAGTACTTATGAAACTTTTTGTTGTCCTCAATGGAAATTAATATTGATAAGTCTATTTGTAATTGTTTAAGTTCCTACTGCATTTGACTTCCTTTTGGTCTTTTAAAAAATTTAACAAAGGGTTGGTCTACTGTTCTTCCAAAAATATTGAGTTGATAAACAGATGACTGGTAAGAGCAAACATTTTAATTGGTTTAGATTTCTAGATAGCAAAACAATTTTTGATGTCATAAAATGATTATGACACAGTTATCTACATAATCATTTACTCTAGAATATTGTTTATAGGGTATACATCAAGAAAATGATTGCTTGCTTGGATATATGTTTATTTTTTCATTGTATATGAGATTATCTTTCTTCTCTAACCATAAAGGCACTATTTTCAGTTTTAAAGGTCAATATATCATTTTCATTGATATCTTCTTTTAATTTTTAAAAAGTAATTTAAAGATTTCTTGAAAATTGAGAATGTTAACTTATTTACCAAATAGTCTGATTGATTAGGCTAACTTAGATGGAGGGGTAAAGAAAGAGATGATTTAATATATATATTTGAGACAGTATTCAACAATTTAGGAAAACTTTAATAGTATGTGAATATTGAAAACAATGACTTTCAGGAAATTTCTTTCAATTTCAACATTGTACTCAAGCATAATTCTTATATAGAATAAGGTTAAATGAAACATAATTGTCTAAACATGCATTGTGGTCTGAAACAAGTCACATGGCTTTTTGGTTTCAATTGTATGCCTTTTAATGCAGTGTTTACTGATCATTCACACATTAACAATTAATGCTGTGCCAGTTGTTTTATATATGCCATTATTATATATGTTACATAAGCCTTATGGTTTTCTCCTCAGAAATATCTAGATATATCATTATTTCACTATAAATGATATACCAAAGAGTTAGTTATAAAGTTTTATTATTTACCTAAGATATACAGTCTGTGAAAACCTAGTAAGACAGCTTAATATATGTTAAGGTATTTTCATATAATTACCTGAAGGAAGATGAAAGCATTTCTTAAATTAGAATGTTTCTTTTCTTCACAGAAAGTTACAGAAGAGTTTTAATGTTACAGTACCCAATTATTCAGTAAAAATGGAATTTCTTAGAAGAAATTTCAAGTCATGAAAATTTATAAATATTAAGTTTGCTTCTTAAAGCAATTACAATAGAAGATAAATGGATATAAGTAAATGTATCTTAGTGAAATTGGTGCTAAACTACACAATTCTGAAAAGGCAAAAAAGAAAAAAACAGTACTGTAGAGCATGATTTTCAAATATCAAAGAAATTAATATCCCAATCTTTTATTTTGTTTTAAATCTTCAGAATTACTATGATCACTTTAAAATTAATTTTGCACCATATTTGAGACTTTCTCATGGTTTGCTGTTAGTTTCTCATGTCCTGTTATGTGTTTCACATTTCAGTCCTCATACCATTGTGTTCATTCATATGCCATGTCTAATGATCAGTTTGCTGATTTCTTTCTTTTGTTTCCATCATTATGTGCATTTCATTCATTGAAGAGCAAGAAAAATATAACTCTTCCAGTAAAGGTAAATATTAATGCAATTTTTAAACCATTTAATAGTGTTACTTTTATAATATGCACATATTGAATATCTGTATTTATCAAAATAATGAGGAAAGTGATTAAATAAGTAGTTAACTCCCCTAATTGATTTTTCAAGTCACTCAATTCTTTTTATTATATGCAGTTTACATTAAAGAGGAAAATATTTATCAATGTAAATATAGAAGTGTTGTAAAATTCATTCATCTGCATTGCAAACAAAAACCAATTCTCTTTGGAATTGATCTGTATTATTACTAAGATTTTATTTTACAATAAGAATTCATGACATTTATTATTTTTACTAGGTAGTTTTTTTCAATTATCTGACGTCATGCATAATTGATTTGGTTCTGACCTTTTATTCAGGGCATTATCTATAAGTAGGAGAAAATTCCTGGATTGAACTTTTGAGATAGCAGAAACCTTAGTAAATTTTTTAAACTTTTTTGAATATAGCTGTCTAAATATTGCTGCTTTCGACTTCAATATTGTGGTAATATTATCTTTCTGAGAGATACAGAAAATGGATATCATTTGTCCTGCTGTCCTGACATATATCTGACCTCTTTCATACTTTATTTAGATCATTATTTTTGTTTTGTGCACTTGGGTTTCAGATGGGTTGCAGCCTTCACTCCAAATTTATATACTGCCCACAACATCTCTTATTCAGAATTGTATTTCGCCTGACAAATAATAGAATGTAGGTTTGCAGTTTATTTTAGAAATACTTAAATTGTGTAATAATGTATATGTTATTAAAAGAATATTCATTGAATATTTGAAAACAGATGGGGTAAATCGGTTGCTCTTAGTAACCCTCAAATTATTTGTGATGGAAACACTGTCCCTTTTTAAGACTAATGATAAAAGAGCTCTTATTTTTCACTTATCACCACAATTTAATGTATCCTAGTATTATCTTTAAATCTTAGTATAACTAGGATATGTTAGGAACGCGTGTGGGAGATAATGTTCATTTATGCATCTTTTGGAATTTATTAAAATGGAGTTTTATTTGGGCACATATCACCCATATTCTAGCATAAGCATGCAGCAAATAGATACAAACAAAAGTGTTAGTCACTGAGCTAGATGCTGGATCGCTGATTGTGTGTGCATAGATTCATGACTAACTTGTATTTTTAATGCAGGTGTTAGAAAAAAATTTATATCCAATAATACAAAAATGGCTAATGTGTTTGTTCTAAGAGAAGAATTCCTTAGATTTGAAAGGTTAATTTTAGTGTGATAAATGCCTTAGAATTTTACATTGGAAATGGGTCATGACTTAATTTATCTGAAATACAGAAATCAATAATTCCTTAGAACTCATCCAAATATGGTAATATTAACCATAATCTATGAATGACTAGTCATAATGAAAAATTCATGTGTTATATCAATAACTCTGAATGAATTATACATATTTATGACCTTGCTACAGAGCATGTCAAATTGTTTTAAATCTTAGGAGGTTGGTGTGCACTGATTGAAAGGTGTCATCACCCTGCCAAGTCTTTGAGACAGAATGTAAGTCTGCTCTATAGAGCAGGCCTCATGACTGGAATCATTAAAAGAGGCATATGGTGAATGCATTCAGCAGATGCAGCGGAGAAAGTGGTACTCTTCCGGTGGGACTTGAGGTTGTTTATTCCAACCCCCAGCAATGCCTCTCAGAGGCGATAAATAAAGGTCCAAAAAGTTACTCAAAGTCAAATTGGAACCTCTAAAAGAATGACATCATTTTAAGGATATAAAGCCCATTGCTCTGAGCTGTGGGACCTCTCTGGGAGCTCTACTATATGGAAATTTTATCGTGAGTTCCTGCTCCTTGGATAACTGAGTGGGTACCTGTCATTCTTAGCTGTCCATACAGGACAGGAAGCTCATTACTCTGAATTTTTTGATAATTTGTAGATGAAATTGTTGTACAAATAAAGGTCCCAGATTTCAGAGTCTGAGAAGTTTCCTGGCATCCACCTCTGCCAATGCTAAAATGAAACATTCTGTGGAAAAAGACAACTGATGGCTCTAACTGTGCAGGGCCAAGTTGTTAACTTTCTAGTCTGTGTTAAGGCCACATATAGAGAGAAGTTACTCTTAAAATTATTATGGTAGATAGACTTTATTGATGACTTGCTATAAGTTGTCAGCTAAGAGTGCTATATACCTCACATGATATTTTGTAAATAGGAAAAATATCTATTAATATCCTTTATTTTTGAAAAAGATACGGACAGTTTCAAAATATTTAAAACTTAACTCTTAACAGTCATTCACTTGGTAAGTGGTAGGTCTCCTTTGAATATCCTTGTTCAAATCTGCTTTGCACTATAGACCTTCTACCCTTCTGATGGCTTTTACTGAATGCTTAGTCATTCATACACTGCAGCACACGTTTTGCAAAAACAAGCCTTAAGCCTAATGTACTGTGAGGAAGACAATGTTTTACTTTTGTAGCCTATCCCCTGTTCTCTTCACCATGTCATGTGACACTTGCCTCTCACAACAGAGGATCCTGGAGAAGCTCACTCAGTTTCTCCCTAATGTTCCAGTTGTTTCTCACTACGTGAGGTGTGCTTATACTTAACTTCCCCTTTAAATTAAATTCATCAACTTGAGCTGTTCAGTGTATGTGAATGTATAGCATAAATCTGGACTTGAACATTTAGCCGAAGATTATAATTTAAGGTTCATACAACTTCATTTACTGTGTAACAGTTTTAGTCTTAAAAGCTGAGAGACCTTGTAATTTTAGGTTTCTCAGACTGCTTTTAATCCTATTTTAAGTTATTCATACAAAAAGTAAGCCAAGTTTTCCCTCTCTGCTACATTTCTTGGACAGTTTTAAAGAGCCCATGAATGTAGTTTGGGGGCATCGAAATAATGATATAAGAAGATCAATACTGAACCCGAAATTAAATGACTTCAAGGTGAGAAAAATGTTATTGTCATGATCAAGTCTAATTTATATGCCTTTAGATAAGTGCAGTAACTTTGAGCTTTCAGAAACAATTTTGAACCATAAGAAAACATCACAATATCTTTTCTATGATAAACTTGATTATAAGAATACGTTTTATGCACATGGATAATGAAAGACACTTTGAATCCAATAATTAAATTAATTTCAACAGGACCAAAAAGAAAATGGTTCTTTTGTTCTCTCATTCACTAGTAAATTATATCATGATTATTGGTAGAAGATCATGGGGGCTAATTAAGGACTGCCTCTAGTCAACTGTAACTTGAAGTACTAAGTTTTAATAAATGCTCAAAAATACTGCCTGTATTTTTCTCTGTTAAATGTTGAAAAAATGAAGGACAATTTACACAGAATAAATTTTATGGAAGAATGACCATAAACATAATTATTTGGAATTTATATAAGAATTAAATGATTAAATTCATTAGTTTTTTGTTTAGTTTTTGTATAATTCATTTACTAAGAAACTATAGTTGTAAGTTAGTAGCAGATCGTATAATTGACTTTTGCTAAAATACGTAAACTTTCATTTTTCAGAATTCATATTTTCTGTCCTTAGTGACAAAATAATTTATAGTTTAGTTAGTAGCATCTTGGATCAGGTTAATCATTTTATGTTGTTTTAGGTTAAGATTAAAAATGACTAGGTTCTGGGGATATAACTCTTGGTAAAGCACATACATAGCACACATGTAGCCTCAGGTTCCCTTCCCAGTGAGGGAGAGCAGGTAGCAAGGAGGAGAGAGAGGGAGAGATTGGGAAGGTACTTAATCTTTTGATGGCAGTGGTTTTCTTAAACATATATGATGACTATGTATGAATAATGGTATAAAATTCCATTAGTAAAATATCTATGTTATCTGTTCCATTCTATTTTTACATCAAGTCCATAAACCAAGAATTAGTCTAGCCTTCTTGTTGAACTATAGGTACTCAGAGGGTAAGACAATGAAAATAGAGTAATTGGTTTTGACTTTTCCTGTTCTGCTGAGTTGTGTATTTACCTATAACAGTATCATGGGCAAACCAGTTTATACATATCAGTCCTCAACCTGCAAGCAACCTATCATTTACCCTTCTGAGTTTTATGGAGAAAAGCCCTGGAAAAATGAGAAATAAGAATTTGCCAAAATGAGGTCTTTTGTATATTTTCTCATGTTTATTTCCCTCAAATGTTATAAAACATGGCAATGAGATTGTCAAAAATCAAGCCTGAATTTAGCATGTTTCTGCCATGTAAAGCCTTTCAAGATACATTAGAGTTACTGGAATAATGACTTTGATAGATAAACATTAGTGACCATTTGGGACCCCCACCATGATTGGTATTGTCACCCTCCAGAGAAGCCTAATTTTATGTTGGCTACCCTTTGTCAAAATTGTATTGGGAGTACTTAATGAAGAATTAGAAGCCTATATCAGCAGCTCTTTAACTTTAAGCAACACACAAGAGCCAGTTCAAGGCAGGTTCTTTCATTTTTTCATTTCCTATTTGATCTGTCAAGGGCTGGGATTTTCAGTGTTCAGCCAGAGCATGGTATTTTTGAGTGATACTTGGGGTTGGAAATTCCTAGCTTTGTTTTAGATCATTCAATGAAAATAAGAACGCTAAAATAAGATGCTAGGTCCCATGGCTTTGCCTTCACTGAGGCTGGAGTGATTACATGCAGCAATACCAACTTTCACCTGGGCCAGCATTCCATTTCAATTCTCTGTAACAATTATTTGTCTTTTAAAGTCCCTAAAGCTAGTGAAATAAGTGACATGTGTTATTTACTTGTTGAAACTCTGTGCTTCACATGTTAGACAGGTGTTATCTTTTATTTCCACTGTTTGCATAATTATTGCACAATTCGAAAGAACAAGAAAAATGGCTTTAAATATTTCTCAACTTGCAGATTGATATGCACTTCACTCCAGAAAAAAAAGATCCAGAATCTGGGAACTTATATATAGTGAAAAGTATGGAAACATTTAATTTTTTGTATAGTTTACATTTAGATATTGTACATATGATATTATGATGATTAATAATATTATTTGCTTTCATTTGTATAAGTCCAAAAGTAAAGATGATAATTAAGGGATATTTGATATATATTTAATTTTAAAATGTGAAAGAAATACTAATGCAAAATGCAACTTATTTTTTCTGTTAACAACAATGGTCTAGGTAAATAGGAAAGTTGAAAAATGTTGGAAAGTAGGTAACAAATAAAAGGAAAAGTCCCATTTCCTCAAATGTGAAAAAATAATTTTTAACACTATTTTATTAAAATAAGACTACTATAACAAAGGTTCTCTTTAGGAATATCTTTAAAAGTAAATACCCTAAATATAGTTTTGTAAAAATACAACAAAGTCTGTAAATTAAGCCTTGTCATTTTCTATTGCTCGGTTCTTAATGCTCTGCCACAATATTCAAGTGTGAGTAGAGACTGTCAGTATTAATGACTTTATTTCTCTAAAGTCTAACATACATCTAAAAGGCTACTGTTACATTTTAATTTTTTCAAATGTCAAACCACCCTACTGGATAGAATATAAATTGAATTTATAATTCAAGTGCCTTTGCTTTTTCTTTATATTATTTGTACTGAGTACAAGTCAATGAGCCAAATGTTTTCCATTCTTTATTATTTCCTTTTTTCTGTATTATACTGTTTTTTGTATCTGGTTTTCCATGATGAATGAAGTTACTTCCTAAAATACGATGCTTCAAGAAATATTTTTTCTCTCACTTCTGCCATTAGCTGAGCCATTGTTGTATCTCATTCATGTATGTTGTTCTACCAAATAACTTCCAGTTATAATAAGGTTGTCATTAGTGTTCTTGAAAGATGCATGGAGGGAGGGTGTGGTTCCATTGTCATCATAATCGCATTGTATTTCCTTTTGGCAAGGAAACAGAGATGTCATTGCTTCTATTTTGGAAATGTAGCAACAGCACATCATATTTTACAAGATGGGATTAACTAAAGGAAGCTAATAATGCCTTTATACATGTTGCTCAAATGTAGAAATTCATTTTATTCTCAATCATATTTCACAAGAAATATTTGAAAATTATGAGAAGGCTTAGTAGTATATTATTTTAGATTATTTACTTTCTAAAAGCAAACATTTAACATCCGAATTCATGTTAGTTTCTGGGTACATAGAAATGTGAAAGTGTGAAGGAATTTTGATATCAGAACAAACTCATTGTTTTACAAAAGTACAAGTTCATGAAAATTGGTTCATATTTCTACAACTTTCATACTTCAATTAGAATTATGCAAAATTATACCTAACTGTATTACTGATAATATTTTTGCACAAAATAATGACATCTAATTAATTGAAGAAAGTTACTGCTTTATCATTGGAATGATACTATAGTCATTTTCACTCTTCAGTCTGCAAGCATTTAGTAAGGATTTCCAAAATAAATTTTATTTTACAGTGTGGTTTCTACTTAACTCCTAAAGTTATACCTTCATACTTTATACTTTCTACTCTTTTAGTAGTAAAGTTGACTGTGCTTTTGACTTATGTGCTTTCATCTGAAAAGACAATTCCAAAATTTGCCAAGAGCAAGAACATGAAATTGGTATGAAAAAGGTGGATTTGGATTTTTTCAGTAAACAAAATTTGTGTGATTCTATCAAGTCATGTTTTATTTCACATAAAGCAGATTATACTTGGCATGTAAAAATTACATTCAGTCTGTCAAACTCCTCAGATGTGCATTTTGATAAAAGTTCAAATTATAAAATTTCATGTTATTTACATCTTGAGGGATAAGACATAATTTTAAGCTTACTAGCTATAATTATTATTAAAATATATTCTATAGTAAACACTTTTATCTTTTACTAAGTTTTCATTAAAGGCTTTTTCTTTCTCAGTTTTCTTTAAAAGCTAAATTAAATTACATTATTGTAGAAAATATAGGGGATAGTTTTACTCTAATGTGATAAGTGTGGAATAAAAGTAAACATCTGGGGTCATTAATATTTTATCTTTTGTAAGAGTAACAATTGACCTTTAAATTATTTTCTTAGTTTCCAAAAATATAAAATTTATAATATTTCTAAAATGTGAATCCAGGAATATCAGGTGACTTGTAAACTGTTTTATTTTATATTTATATTTTGCTATTAGAATTAACAATTGATAAAATATTTAAAACTTTACAGTGATAGTAATTTTCAAGCTAAGATATTTAAGATCTCTATTATCTGGTTAATTTTACCTATAGTAACATCATTAATGTATAATACATTTCAGGGCTTCATTTAACTTTTTCTCATTACTAATCTTCATATAAATCTATGAATATTAGGAGAATCATATGTACTGATTCCAATTTATCATATTATATTTTATTTCATAAATTTATCACTTCTTGTATATATAATCCATTTGTTTCACTATTTAGCTAAGAAGTAAATTGGAAACAATCAAAATCTTGAACAAATTTAAAGAGAGCCTTCACATTGACACTGAGGTTATGGTTATCTAAACCTTCTGTTGGTGCTTAATAATTTGTCCAGTTATTGCAGAATGTGAACTAAATGCATGCCATTTGGAAAAATGAGAAATAACATAAGAATTTGTATAACATACCTAATTACCCGACTGTATGAGATAAGCATCTAAATAATGGGATTATTTACATTTTAATTCTACTTAGGCTTCTGAACCAAAGCCACTAAAATAACATTAATACTGTTTATGTGGACAAAGGGTCAAGTCACCACATTCATTTGGAAATAAGTATTTTTTCATACCTATTAATTTGTTGTCCTTAAGTTCCTGAGGAACTATTTGAGGAATAGTCATCATTTTTGAGAAATCTTGAGTGAAGTTATTTAAATTTTCACATTCTTCATTTTAGTGAGATAAACCCTCTCAATTTATGATGTTATATTGAATTTTGAAAATAAGTGTTTAAATGAAGCCAATCACAAGCTAAATTATTTTTGTTTGAAGAAAGAATATGCTGTCCTGAGAAAGTTCAATCCCTGGATTGTTCACATTACCTCAGGCCAGGAATTCTTGGGCACTGAGCATCAGTATCTGCTCATTAACCTTAAGCGCAAGGTGTTAAAGCAAGTTTATAAAGCTTTGGATTAGCAAAGGGTAAATTTTTTTTTATAAAAGTTAATATCATTTGTATAGGATATTTAATCTAACATTATTTAAAGTTTGTAAGAAGGTGAGATTGCATTCTATTACCTTAATCCTTAATTGTAGTCTGATTACTGGTCACTTGACTTCCTTAAAGCTCAAAACAAGTTAAAACAAACCATAACATAAGCCAGAGGTACTTAGGCCAAAGGCAGAAAGCAGAGAGCAGATATAATCATGTGGGTTGTATTACCTATGACTTTCTCTAAGTAGGATTCACATTTTCAGGAACCACGTTTTAGTCCCAAGTACTGTCATGTGGCAGTTTGCTTTTGATTCTCTTGAATCCTTCTGTGTTGTCAAGTAACTAACATATTGCTCGATTATTTTCTCAAGATCTCTGTTGAGCCTTCTGTCACTTGTAATGATTGTCACCATTTATTGTCTCTGTAGTCAACATTTTCAAAACAAATGTGCATCATTGCTTAATTCCTATAACTGTGATGTTAGAGAATGACATTGGACATTGTCTAAATTTATTGACCTTTAGTAAAGTGAAACATGTAAGATATTCATGCTCATATGACTAGAATTATAACTAAAATACTTGCAGAAATTTCAGACATCATGCATTATCTTTAGACTATCAGTCTACTTTCACATACAATAAATATTATTCATATACTTAACTTCCAAATTGTTTGTTAAGGGTCATAGGCCACATTTAATCATTGCAATGAAAAAATGTATCAACAAATGTCTTTGTAAAATCCTATAAGAGATGATGGATGTTGTCTGCAAGTTAAATTAATTGATATATCAGTATTTCCCCTAACTTTTAAACCATTAAACAATTTTGGTAGAAACCCCAAAACATATATTGCCAATTATAGTTTTAAAAAAATGACAACATAGATTATAAAAAATAAAATGAGGCCTCATTCAATACAACTCCACACTCCTGAATACTTTGTACATAACTATACCCTTAGCTCCCCTCCCCCTCCAATTTTATAAAGACAGATTTTGAGATAGTTTTCATTATAAATTGCTTATGATGAATTCTAACTTCATTGACTCATATTTTATTGAAGGTTGAAATTCTCCCCCTCTAATTGTTGCACTTGTTGCTTTGCATAATAAATGCTTAAGAGAATTACATATTTTTACATATGTTAAAGAACTAAATAGTCTATTTCATTCTCAAAACTGAAATTTTATATATGTGGTTCGCTCAAGTTACTAGAAGTAACATAATCTTTCATCTATATGAGACCATTTTTGTGGCTGGCCAATAATAATGAGGTAGGAATTCATTGTATAATAAGAGTGCCTCCATGATACTAATTAGTTTTCTTGTTTCTACAGTTTATCTGAGGATGTTAAACGGATGTGTGCATGCATGTAGTCATGTGTGTATATGTGTGATGTGTTAAGTATGCAGCTTTATTTATGTTCATGCCATATCCAGTTTATTAAATTAAAACCACAATTTTCAAGATGAAATTTGGTTTCATGTACTCAGTTATGAGGTGAATTGAGAAAATTGCACACTAGATGAAGCAAAGTGAGCTTTCTTTCTTTACTAACATTTGTGTTGCCCATCCTGTATAGTTTAAATTTGTTCTTTAAATTAACAGTTGCTAATATTTTGTATTTTGTTAAATTTATTAATCATGTGTTATATCTAAATCTCATTTAATTGAATATATATCAAAAGCATTAAAATCTTAAGCCAGTCAGTTTCTAAAAGATACTTCACATGTTTTAATAGGCTTCCATTGTGTGTTTTTGCAGCAAGCTTAGTAGTGGAGGAGCGAACAAGACAGATGAAAATGAAAGTGCATCGATTTAAGCAGACAACAGGGTCTGGTTCTAGTCAAGAACTTGATCGCGAGCAATATTCCAAGGTAAAGATAGAAGTATCCAATGAATAGTTTCCCTACAGAGTATTGCATTAGGTAGCAAGCACTGAATTATATAAAGAAAATTATCTTTATATATTAGTCTTACATAATTGCTACTACATCCTGAATACTTCTCCAACCTCTTGACATTTTCATAGGCATATAACTTTATTGAGATATTATTTATTAACCTATGAGTAATACTTTTTTAAAAGAATAAAAGATATTTAATATTAGACAATGGTCAAATTCTAAGAAATAAACAGAATATATGAAGTTATTTGTTGCTTTAATATAATTTAAATATTACATTTTAAATATTAAGATTCTCATTTATAATTTTGAATTTTTGGATGATATTGACTAGTTACTGAGATTTGTAATTGAATAACAATTCAAATAATATGAGAATTCCTATTTTTCTGTTTTAAGTAAGAAAAAAAGTAATTGACTTCAAACTCTTAGATCATGTAATTCCAAGTGCCAATGTGCATGTAATATATATATATATATATATATATATATATATATATTTAAAGAATATTGTATGCATTAGTTAACTGCTGACATCTAATAAGTATAATTAAAATATAATAGACTTCTATAATTAATGAAATAACTTTACATTATCTGGTTTATTTAAAAATTTTTCTCAAATTGCAAAATAACATTATTATTATATATAAATTATAATAACATTATAATTTTAGGTAAACATTTGTCATAATTTCAGATCAAAAAGCCTTTTTATAAATGACCTAAGAATCAAAAGCAGATAAAATCTACTTTAAATAATATCTAATTTGAGGTAAAGTTAACAAAACCCTGATTTATCAAAGATATGGAGGTTGCATATGCAAATTGATTTATGTATTTACATATAATAATTGGCTTATATACTTGAAAACACATCACAGTTACATTTGTTTTCATGTAAAAAGCTGATGTGAATTGAGACTATTTCACATGAAGCTTCAGGGTCCTTATGTTATGTTACTAACATTGGTGTGAGTGAGTTTATTAGTGACTAATCTGAAAACTAGAGGCAATTACAAATACATCCCATAACCGTCACCCCTGACTCATGCATGTCATATACATGTTAGATATTAAACCCTAAATTAGATGCTCAAAGTTCCCTACTTGGCAGTAAAGAGGTACAGTAGTTTCCATCTCATTGCTGGGACAAAACAGCTGACCAAGAGCTGCTTATGGGAGAAAAGGATTTAATTCAATCTTATAGTTAGAAGGGGAAACTTCATCATGGTGGAGGGAGCAAGTGTTGATGTGATTATAGCATTTAAAATTATGACTTGTGCTAGCAATACATTTAAAATTAAAATATACTAGCTTAAAAACTTAGAATATTACTGAGAGAAATATTTAAGTTAAAATAACAAATAATTTGTCTATTTTTTAAAATTTTGTCAGGTTAAAGATTTATCTTCACTATTATATTATTCATAGTATGGACTAATACTTCTAATGAAGCTTTTGTCAGATTTACTTTAAATTAAAACTCATTACAAAACTATTCATTTTGATGAGATGTTTAAAAAGTAGTTTTAGTAACCATTTGAACTACTTCTAAAATCTTTCATATACCCAAACATCATATGTTTTTGTTCTATTTCCTTTTACAAAAAATCCTTTATTTTGCAAAGATTTTTTTATCTACAATTAAGTGCCAGTATTGACATAAATGTATACTATTTTTAAACCTTGTTCCTTTCTGGAACTATACTTGAATTGTGTGTTGAGTTAAAAATTTGTAAGTTGGGCTGAGAGATTGCTCAGTGGATAAGGCACTTGCATGAAACCTGACAGACCAGGTTTGATTCCCCAGTACCCATGCAAAGCGAGGTGCACATGATACTCATGCATCTGAATTTATTTTACAGTGACAAAAGGCTCTGATGCATACATTCATAATGTCTCTCTCTTTCTCCAAATTGTAAGTTGTTTAACTATTATCAGAATATTTTTAATTAAACACTAGTAGAACTAGCATTTTTGTGCTGTCAAAGATTATCAGATGGGGCTGGAGAGATTGCTAAGTGGTTAAGAGCAGTTATACAAATATGATTTTGTGTGGGCCTGAGAGAGTCACATAAACCTCTGAGGATGGCCACACATACCTGTAAACCCCAGTGCTATAGAGACTTGAAGTTCCCTTTTGTCACTGCAGGCAAGTTCATTGGACCCCACAAAAGCTCCATATGTGCACATGCCACACAAAACCACACACCACACACAAAAGCAAATATACATACAATAAATGAAGATTACCAAATGAATGTTATTATTGAGAGAATTTTGAAACTGGTTCCATCTTTTCAAATAATAAATAACACTAATATAGATCCTAAGTAAAACAATGTTAGGGTATTTTGACTCAGTTAGTTCTCACATTTAGAAACATTATCACTATTACACCATAAATCTTTTGTCACTATAATTTTAGATGCCAGCATTCCAGGAGTTGTGCTCATTGCCCAGCCCTACCAATCAGGCTCATTTCCATTACTTCATTGCTTATGAATCTAATACTTGCTTAGTATGAAATTTAACTAACAAAGTATTTAATTAGGTATTATTATGCTTTATTTTATGTAAAAGATATAATATCATTCTTTTACCACTAAAGAGAATTATTATGTAAACTTATTAAATTATACATAATTATATAAATTTGATGTTTATTATAACACATGCATAACATATAAGCTATTCACTCTGGTTCATTTTTATTATAGAGGAAAATATAAATTAACCCACCCCTTAGTAAGTTTGCATGTTTCCCCATTTTCCTGGTAATTCCTAACATCTTTTAAAATGAAATCTAAAGACAAGTTAAAGAAATTTAAATATAATAGTATAATGAAATATGAATCAGAAATCCATATTTTACTTTTGACTCTGGCTTGTTAGTTTAAATAAGCAAATGTTTAATGAAACCATAGTCAAGCAGAATAAAGTCCAGTCATTCCCTCTATTGCTGTACTCAACTTAGCCACAGACCCTCAGCCTTAATATCAGAATTCCTTGATGAAGATACATGCTTTGTGAGATTTTAAAAAGTGTGTAATGTTTTATAATAAGTAACGTGCAAAGGTAAAGAAAACAGTTATGGAAGTGCAAATATATAGATTGAATCTACACTGGTACTAGGTTTGGAATAAAAATAGCTAGTGGAAAGCAAGAAACATGAAATTGATGTACTAGAGAAAATATGTGGTACAATTTCCAGTTTGGGGCACGTACTAATAGTTTGTTGAATTTCGCCACTCAAACTCTATGTTCACTATTCACAAGCTATTTCTTACCATTGCACCAATGTAAGATTTTATACTAGAATCCTAGATAATGTTCTTGCTTGGATGTTTTTGGATTCCACTCCCACTTTGACAAAGGTAACTGTTAATAACATGTGGGTCTAGCATTCATTGAACTCACCACCTAGGTCTTTTTTTATTTTTTTGGTCCCATGATCTGATGAAGGAGCTCATCCTTTCTTGTTTTTAATCTTTAGTATAATATACACAAAGATCAGTACAGAAGCTGTGATAACGTCTCTGCCAAATCATCAGATAGTGATGTCAGTGACGTGTCCGCCGTTTCCAGAACCAGCAGTGCCTCACGCCTCAGCAGCACAAGCTTTATGTCAGAGCAATCTGAGCGCCCCAGGGGTCGAATCAGGTGAGTTGGCAACACTGTTCGTATTAAACTGGGTCTTATCCCTGGCATAAAATGCACCTAGCTTCCAAAATACCCATTCTAGATTACAGATCAAGTAAAAAAAAACAATCTCACTAAGGTAACTGAGTGGGCTGAGCATGTAGCAACTGCTCTATCACCACTAGCACACCCGTGTCCTATAGTCCACTGCCAATTTTAGCTTATAGCCCTAACCTTAGAACCTCTCAGAGTTAGAACTATGGGACAGCCCTATAATGTTAGAAAATCAGCATAACTTTTTTTTTGTCCTGGAAGCTTTTCTGTAAAGCACCAGACAGCAAATATTTCAGGTTTTATAAGAGAATATCTTTTATAAGTATTCAACAATCAGTGTGAAGGCCTTGCAAATAATTGAGTGTGATTATCTGTGTTTCTGAAATTCTCAATGTATGTATGTATGTATGCATGCATGCATGATGCAGCTAGCCAGCCAGCTTTCTAGCTCTCTTTTCTGTCTGAGTATCTACATGTCAACATATGGACTGTATTTTTCCAGTGGCTTTAGTCTTCTCCTTTTTCAGCCCCTTCAAGATGGTTCTGCTTTCAGAGTGGCATATAGTGAACATGAAAACAAAATACACATACTACACTTACATTATGTGGATCGTAAGATATTTGCACCATTTTTCAAATCTTCAGAAGTACCTTGACACAAGGGTACCTCAGTCATTCACATGCAGTTAACATGAAGCAGTCACATGGCCTTTTTCTAGCTAGATCTTAGAAATACAAGTTTCATAGGTGAAAATTTTCTCATGAAGGGAGTTCTAATAAATACAAATGTTAAAAATGTGGACAAATACATTTCATATTCTCTAGAAGTAGGGTATGGCACATTTTGTTGTACAATAAAATATATCCTGAAGACTCCTTCCTGTTCTCTGACCCCCCGCCCATCTAGCTTCTGTGCTGAGGCAAGTTGAAAGGAATACTGTCATAAAAGCATAGTAATCTAGTTTATCAATTCCAACTGACTGTTAGAAATAAAAAAGGGGGGACTAGAGATGGTTTAGCGGTTAAGGTGTTTGCCTACAAAGCAGAAGGACCTGAGTTCAATTCCCCAGTACCCGCATAAAGCCAAATACGTAAGGGGACACATCTGTCTGGAGTTTGTTTGCTGAAGGCACTGGAACACTTACTCTTTCTGTCTGCCACCTCTCACTCTCTCTCTAGTAAATAAGTAAAATATTAAAAAAGAAACTGTCTCTGGTTCCTAAGGGATTTCTTCTTTATAAAGGTGGCAGGGAAAGAGTAGACCTGAACAGACCAAACATGAGTATCTTTCTCATAAATCCATCTTCTCTAAGCTTTACTTTTCTGCTCTATTTGGTTTCTCTGTAGTTTAAAACCCATAGCAATTGAGGCCTTACTTTGTATAAGTAGATTATATAGATTTAAGCACTCCACTTAGTAGCTAAATGAGTTTCCCCTTAAACAGTGAGACTTACTTATGACTTAATCCCATATTTTATGTCAGTGATGCTCCGTATGTTATATGCATTTGATCTTAGAATAACATGAGGGAGGTGAGATGAAGTAGCAATCCTTTTGACATTCAGGTTCTAGTAATTCTTTCAATTATATTCTTTTCTCTGTACTCATATAAGAGCAAAAAGCACATATGTATACACACACACACACACACAAAGCTCTTGTGTTTCCATTTTCAACCTTGTGTTAAAAGCTAGAGAAAGAGTTTGAATTAAAATTCACTGGAATAGAACACAGTCTATAGGCTGATCTGCTGTAAATGCTCACTTCCCATCACTGGCTTGTGAAGAATAACTCTTTATGTGTGTTGTACATGCATGAGTATGGATGTATGTGGATACATGTCTGTGTGCTCATGAGAACAGAGACCACTTTTGTTTGAGATAGGGTACCTGTGTAGCTTGGAATTCATCAGTCTAGACTGGCTTGCCAGGGAACTCCAGAAATCCACCCCACCTATTCCCACTACATGGAGGCTGGTATTATACAAACATGCCATCAGGCCTAGCACTTACATGTAGACTGAGAGTCAAACTCAGGTCTTCATGCTTATAAGCCAAGCACTTCCCTGACTAAATTATCCCTTCAGCCAAAATTCCTTTATTTATGTGTGCTGAGTATGGAACATGGCACATTGAGCATGCCAGGAAAGCACTCTACCACCAACCCATGGCCCAGCCCAGTATTCTCAATATATTACTATTTCTTCTTTATTTTTTAGTAACTAACACTTTCATGGATTTTAAACTTCTTTATATTAAAGATCACTACTGAAAAATAAGTTAATCATAGAATATATTTCTGTATCACGATAAAAAGCATCAAAGTTCCTAGCATGTATAAGGACTTTATTCCTTTCTAAGATTGCATTAAAGAATAAGACTTTGGCTGTGTATCCAAGAATATGATACATTATCATTATTTGTACATGGAATGTGTGGTGTGGTATGTGTATGGTATTTGTATTTGTGTACATGTAAGCATCCCATGAGCATTTGTGTAGAGGCCAGAGAACTCAGATTATCTCCTCTCTCACTGTTTTGCCATATTTCCTTGAGATAGTGTCAGTCAATAAACCTGGAGCTGCTGTTGTTTTGGTCTGGCTAGCTTACCATAATGTCCCAGCAGTTCTTCTTGTCTCTTCCTCACTTAGTACGGGGATTACAGGCATCTGGACTCATGCTCAGCTCTTTTCTGTGGGGGCTCTGGGGATCGAACTCAGGTCCTCATGCTTGTATAGCAGTTACTATTCTTGAAGAGCCCTTCCCCAGGCCTTATAAATGTTATACCTATGTGTTGAAACCCTCTCTTTAAGTTTTGGTTTCTTATATGTCTTTTTCATCATAATGTGATAAAAGATTTATCTGTAGGATTTAGAAGACATTACATCATTCATAAAACATGCCTTTAATGCCCTAAGTGTCAACCAAATATCTAGTATTGTAATGAATGACTATGAGAAGAAACCGTAGGATATGACCTTATCCTTATTATGGAACACCATGCTGTGTGCCACTTAAAACACCAGTGTTCTGCAAATACTACACAATACATTTCTAATGATGATAACATATGTTCATCATAACATAATATAAGATTTACCTGTAGTATTTGGAAGATATTACATCATTCTTAAAGCATTACTTTAATGCCCTAAATGTAAAAAAATATCTAGTGGTTTTATGAAGGGCTGTAATTAAAAACGATAGGATGTGACTCCATCCTTACTTTGTACACAAGGTATGGTGCCACTTAAAATACAAGTGTTTTGCAAATACTACTCAATACATTTCTAATGATGTACAATTAACATTTGTTTTGAAGTCTTGCATTTTGAATAGTGAGTATAGAGCAGATATCTTGTCTACTCAGGACTGTCTGTAGCAATGATAGGGAAGTTCTGTATAAAAAGATAGAGGATATCCTTTCTTCCTGATAGGACCATTCATGGCAGGCTGCTCAGTTGGAAGTGGTTCTTTGTGATCCTTTTCTGATTAACTAAATAGATGATTCCAGATGACCTGAAATATACTTCACATTTTCAGCTTAAGCTTCCAGGAAAGCTGTAGAAAGAAAAGAAACTAGAGTACAATGTCTGTATTAGGATAATTTTAAAGATATAATTACTTCAAATTTATTCTAAAAGTGGGTGAAATGGATTAGAAATTATTCACAAATGTAAAAGTGTTTCACACAATAGAAAACCAACATAAAACCACAATAATCAGTGATTATACAAGTGTTTCTTAGTTGTTCTAGTTTTTTTCTACATATACTTCACATTTTGAAGTTAGTTTGAAACTAAGCTGTCCTCAAAGATGTTCTGCATCTGAACACACTGTAGAAATAGTATCTACTTTTTGATATGGCATAACTGATAGTAAAATGCACATTAGAACTGCCAAAAACACCCACATTGTATCTGACTTTCTGTATCTTCTCAAAAAGAAGCTGAATTTTTTCATAGAATAAGTCTCAAGTTTTCACCTTTATTATATATCTCTTTCATTCAAGACAGACAAATTACAAGTGTTTTCCATAAAATCAAATGTGAGTATAATCCTAACATTGGAAGATTTGTCAAACCCAGCAGTTTTCAGCACTAGACAAATTTGTAATCTATTTTCCCTGGATTTACCAAAGTTGGCTTTCTACACCTAAATTTATTTTAACAAAGTTGAAGAGGCAGTTAGATACAAATAGATCTTTGTTCTTTTATGATCTTATAAAATTATTACCAAAATTAGTTATTTTTTCTGTATTCATGATTTGAAAGATATGAAAAGGTTTAAGAGAAATTATTTCCCATGAGCAATTAGAATCTTGCAAGTATAAGTATACTAAAGGTTAGCATTTATTAGAGCTGGCTGTGCTGGCACACTCTTTGAGTCGCAGCACTCTGGAGGCTAAGGTAAGAGGATCACTCTGAGTTCAAGTCCAGCCTGGGGATAGAGAATGAGTCCCAGATCAGCTTCAGCTAGAGTAAGAACCATGTCTGGAGAGTAAAATCAATAAATAAATGATTAAATAGCTTAGTATTTGTTGTAATTATAGCTGTAGAAAATGGTTTTGAATTGATTAAGCCACAATAAATTTTTTAAATATAATTTTTGAAAGCAAAACTTCTGGAAAGTTTTATAGCTATGTTTGAAAACAGTTATAAAACTAATTTTAAATTCCCTTATTCCACATCACTTTTACAATTCAATAAGGAAATGCAAAATAATATTTCAAATCTTGTTTTTGTCATTACCTATGAAATCAGCTAATCACAAATAAAACTATTTTAATATCACAGAATAAATTAATGAAGCTTTCTTTATGCAAACTTCCAGTTGTTTTGCTAGGAGCATCAAGTGTACTGTAGTGAGCAAGAGTGGTTATTTTTATTTATTTTATTTCCAGTTGGTATTTTAAGTGGCACCATACCTTGTGTACTACGTAAGGATGGAGTCACATACTATGGTTTTTAATTACAGTCCTTCATAAAATCACTAGAAATGTGTTGACATTTAGGGCCTTATTTTATTTCCAACAGTTCTGCCTGTTTTACTATAGAAAACCGAACTTACTAAGATTACAAAAGAGATGAACATATAAAAGTTAGATGACAGAGAGAAGATCTTCTGAGTACAGTGAAGGCTACTGGACATTGACTAAGAAAAGTGTTTTCCAGAGCCTTTCTGATATCTGTTTTTGTAGCGGCTTCTTGTTCTAGCAGTGCAAGGCTGACAAACTAGCCAGCAGTACTCCCTGAGAACCCATTAAAGCTGCAAATGACATAGAAAGAAAATCCCTTATGCCCTTTACTTACTTTTACACCATCTGTGTGAACCAGTTATGCCATACACCTAAACTGCTAAGAGCATGTCATTAGCAATAGAATAATACTGAGCTATAAACACAAGTAATACCATCATCTTGACAGTGCCTGGTTTCAGGAGAAAGGAGTGTTCTGGATAGGTTCTTTTTTTAATATTTTATTGATTCATTTTCAAGCAGAGAGAGAGAGAGAGAGAGAGAGAGAGAGAGAGAGAGAGAGAGAGAGAACCAGAGCCACCACCTTGTGGGTCTGGCTTATGTGGGTCCTGGGGAATTGAACCGGGGCCTTAGGCACTGGAGACAAGTGCCTTAACCGCTTAGCCATCTCTCCAGCCCTGGATAGGTTCTTTAGGCCATATTTTGAAGTGGCACTGAGCTGGTGTAGTTCAGGACAACTCTCTCTACTTTGATTTTATCTTTGTTCTCTGCCAGCTGATTACAGATAACTAATATGTGTTTCCTTAAACTCTAGAATGTCAGTGACTTACTGTATAATAAAAATTTTTCTCAGAAGTTAAAACATCTGAAATATTTTTTCAAGATAGGATTATGGAAATTAGACCTTAGTAACTATTCCTACCCTTTAGATAAAATATGGATGAATTATAATTTTTAAGCAATGCCGTATTTTTAGCAATAATACATCCTTATACCTTTACTGGTTATAATGGAATTTGATGATTTTTGTTACATATCAATGTTATCTCCTCAGTCATCCTGCTATTTGCCATGGCAATGCACATTCCTAACACGGGTCGTCTGCGAGGTAATTACAATGCATCAAAGAAAAAGAGTCAAATAAATGGCCTATAAAGAAGGTTCATGTTCTGTGATAGTGTATTCACACATTTGAATAGTTGATAACTGAGTACTGATTACAAGATAGCAGAATTAGATTGACAGGTAACACTGTTCAGTGGACCTTGGGCACAAAGTTATTTTCAACATTAAATACAAATTTATTGGTCAAAATATCTATATTGTTGCAACTACTTGGCTATTATTTAGAATGGTTATAATACAGCACTTACAGTTTAAGGCATGACAGTATAGCTTGTACCAGACTATCTTCTCCATATCTTTAAAACAAAAGCCAATCAATAACAATGAGCCAAAAAAAATTAGAAGTCATTTTAAAGCAAAAAAATAGTTAGAAATTTTAGGCACTCCAATTATTGGAAGAAGAGAAAACATGAGGTGATTTACTCAGGCTTCCCCTGATGGGACTTTCCAACTTTCTCAGTGGCTTGAAACTAGAACCTGAGCAGAGAACAGTGGTGGTCTTATAAGCTGAAGAGTCAGGCCTTGAAAGAGAAGCTGAAACCCACAAGTAAGGATCTTGAATATTTGCTACAGATTCCCCTGAACTAGTGTGTTCTGCACACACAGGACAAGGTTCCCAGAAACCAAGCAGACACAGCACTAAAGGGGAAAGAAACAAGTGCAGATCCCAGCTACTGCTCAATGCTGGGGAGGCAGAGACTGGACACCGAGGTCCAGCACATCAGGGGTCTGTGACAAACACTAGTGCTTTTCCATATGAATCTCAGAAGGCCCAATAACCAGAACAAGCACTACAAATCGAGAGTTCACAAGTAGGTGATGAAATCATTCTGTAAACCCAAAGATCATCTTATACTTTCTGGAGGAAAATATCTGGACTCTCTGTAGCAGTCATTCATAATATTTGTCAAATACAATTTCTGAGTTATGTATAAAAAGGAGAAAATGTGACTAAGATGTAAAAAATTAGCAATTAGCTCATTTAAATACCCACAAATCATATAGTCAAGAAACCTGAAGAGTATGTGTTCAGCAGAGGCATGAAATCCATGTTTTAAAACTTAAAAAAAAATAAACAAGTGACAGTGTAAAAAGTCAAGCAGAGAATTAGATTAGTAGGATGCATGTAATTGTACGGAACGAGGAAGCTTAGAGGGACAGTAAGACACGGGCAGGCGGGAGGGACTGCAGAAGGAGAATGGAAGAAAAGCCATGGGAAGCCTGAACTAACAGGCAAGAGTCAGAACTCAGATTAAAACTTCACAACCTTTACTTGGGGCTGGAGAGATGGTTCACCAGGTAAAGTATTTGACTGCAGAGCCTAATGACCAGGGTTTGAATCCCCAGTATCCACGCAGCCAGATGCACAAGTGGCAAATGCATCTGGAATCCATTTGCAATGCCTGGCGGCCCTGGCAAGCCCATATTTATTCTTATTCTCTCTCTTTCCGTCGCTTTCTTTCTCCTTGCAAATAAATAAAATTTAAAAATACTTTAATAAAAACTGTGTTCAGGGCTAGCCTGAGACTACATAGTGAATTCCACGTCAATCTGGGCTAGATCGAAACTCTAACTCAAAAAAACAAACAAAAAAAAAAAACTTTGCATGTCTCAAAATAGATGAAGAGGAAAAAATCTAGTAAAAATATTAAAGATTAAGTATAAAAACTGAAAAAGAAACTTAACAGATAATAAACTGAAATTTTATCTTCCCAGAAACAAATGTAAAATTTTGGCTGAAATGTTATCAGATATGAAACTGAAAACCAAGATAATGGTAAAAGGCAAAAAAGAAAACTCAGTAAAATTTGATGTTTAGTAACTACTACTCAGCAAAAATATCTTTGAGATACTAAATAAATAAATAGATGATTGAAAACACACAGACAGATGGATCAACTAAGAGAACCTGCCAACAGCATACTCACACTACAAAAAGTGCTGGTGGATTTTTTCATGTTGAAGAACAATTTTGGAAACACTAAGTTAGGAAAATGAACACTGGAAAGAATAACAAAATGTGTGTTAGCCAAAGTATACATAAAAGTAAAAATACAGGCATTACTTATTTGAAAAATGAGGAAAAGTAAGTAGAATTAAATTTGTGTATGGGTCTTAATTTATTCAGAAAGTGGTAAAGTGTCTAATTTAAAGACTTCAGGTGGGGTCGCTCATTGGTTAAAGGCTTCCAAAGCCTGATGTACCAGGTACTCATATCCATCTGAACTTAAGTTTGCAGTGTCAAGACTCATTCTCCCTCCCTCCTTCCCTCCACACTCCTTGCAAATAAATAAATAAATTTAAAAATAACAAAGACTTTACAAAGTACATAGTTAATCTTTAATGAAGAAAGCATAACTCAATTACTAATATTGAAATGAATATGGAACAATTAAAATGCTTAATTTAGGCAAAAAGAACTAAATAAACAAATGTGATCAATAGAACTGAAAATAAACAGTTGGAGGCTTGTCTTGCAACAAAAGTAGATGAGCTTGGGCTCAGAATAGGTGTCACTGTGTGTAACGTGGAGTTCTCACCCAGCACATGCAAGGACCAACACTGCAAAGAAAAGAAAGCAAACAAAACAAGCACATGCTGTAAAAACCAACTATGAGGATGGATATTATGAAATGAGAAAAGGAAGCTAAAATATTGTTTATACAGATATTTCAATTATATTTTAAATAAGCAAATTAATAACAGGTTTATACCTCAGATCAAATTGAGTAAAAAAAGTATTAGCCAACATCTGACTTTGCCTTACTTTATACTGGAAGTCATTGGGGTCACATTTATGCCCATGTGCTTGTAGCTGGAAATACCATACAGTAAAGTTTAGTTAGTTGCAACAATGAATATGACCACCATGCCTAAAATATTTACTAGCTGTCCTTCACAAAAGAGCTGGTCCCTATTGTCCAAGTTCCTTGAAAATTATAGCTTACTAAAAATGGCATAAAGATAAATTTTAAAAATCAGAGAAACCTTACCCTTGTAATTTTTTAAAAGTAATTCTGTATTTGTTACTTTTAAATCTCTACATGAAGAAACTCCTGACCTGTGCAGATTCACCTGTAAATTACTTCAAACATATAATGAATGAATATTCTAGGTATTGAAGAGTTTTTTTGTAGATAATGAAAAGAAAGGCTGATGATGAATTTTTTTAGACCTCTGTGCCCTGAGTAACTTTATGAGGATGTTATGTATGAGACAGGAAAACCAAGCCACCAACTATCATTAAAATAGTCACGGCTCTCCTAAATAAAACTTTAGCAAGTTTAATTTATGGAGAAGGAGGGATTGGGGAGTAAAAATATAGATATGGGAATGCATTAGCTATAAAGCAGTTTGGGTTTTGTTGCATACATACAAAAGTGAAAAAAAACTGATTTAACCTTCTCTGTATGTAATTCATTACAGATTGAAAGAGACCATATATTCATCTCTGGACACATAATAGAGTTAGATAAGAAACATATGTAAAACTCAACATACCATTATGATATAACGTAATCTTTGAGCCAGACTTGGGGGCTTATACCTCTAATACCAGCACACTGGCGGCTAAGACAGGAGGATTGTCAACAGTTTGAGGCTAGTCTTGGATATATAGTGAGATACAGGTCAGCTTGGGCTATACTTTGAAAACCTGTTGAAAACAAATACAATTTCAGGAAACTAAGAAAAGCCTTTTCTTAGTATGAAGGGAAAGGTTATCTGAAATAATCCTAATAGTAACTAATAGTGAAATATAGAACACTTCCTTATTGAAGATACTCACACATTTATTGCTCAACAATATTAGCAAGTGTTGGACTCTACAGCATAATGGTATAGCAAGAAGCAATGAATGAATAAAAGTCAGAAAGATTTGAAATTAAAACTGCAAATATTAACAGTGTATATGATTAGGCATATTGAAAACCCAAAAGAATACAAAATACAATTCTGCAAAGTCATTGCATACAAGATAATATCAAAAATTATGTTTTTATATCCCAGTAGCAAGCCATAAGAAATGAAATTGACAAAATGCTGTCACATGTAATATAACCGCATGACTTGAAAATGGTTGGAAATAAATATAAAGACTAATTTAACAAACTAAGAACGAGTGCTGGGCCACAGTACCAAAGAGTGTTTAATGTTCCTCATAGAAATCATCGGTGATTTCTATGATACTGGTATTTGATGATAATTACACAGGAATATTACTCTGATAAAACAGATCAAATCTATATTGTGATCTACTTTGAATGAAATTCTCACTGTTGACTGATAATTCTTACCAAACTGATTCTAGTAGACATGATTAGAATGTGTACAGTACATCTTGGTTATAAGTTATCTGCCCCTGTGTTTTCACTTCTGAGAATTAGCTAAGTGCCTGGCTATAGCCTCTTCATATGGATCAGCAAATTCTAGGTGTGATTATTAACTTGTGTATTCCAAACTTTAGTGTAGAGTTTAAATAATTTTTATTTAATTTTCATAATTTTTAAAGAGCATTGTGAACATATGTGTACTGTAGCTTTGTTTATTATACTTTATGTCATACATTTTTAGTTTTAACATGGAATCATGGTAGACCTCTAGGTTTCTGCGGGTACACATACACATGCCCACATTCCATACACATTCCTATATATAGGGAAAACTCCTGACCAGTATTTTATGTAGGCTTTTTGCAAGTGTACTATTCATATCAGAACTTTTCTTTCAGAATTACAGTTATGACATTGATGGTATCTCATACTTTAGATAACAAATTTTTTTCCTAAAAGCCTTAATCATTTTTCAGCACATGTGTGTGTGTTTTGTGCATATATGTGTTTGTTTGGGCACATGTGTGTGCAGGTATGGCTGGACTCGTGTGAGTGTATGTGCATGTGTGTAGGCTACAGGTTGACATAAAATGTCTTCTTAGTTACCACCTTATTTTTTGAGAAACTGTCAGACATCAAACACGTAGTTTGCTGATTTTGTTAGACTAGCTATATAGTAAATCTTGGGGATCCTTCTGTCTCTGCTTTCCCAATTCTGTGATTACAGGCATGCACTACCATATCTGGATTTCATGTGTGGGTACCAGGGATCTGAACTTAGGTCCACATGCTTGTGCACCAAGTACTTTATCTATTGTGCTATCTCACCAAGCCCCATATTTTAATGCTGATGGCATTTTCAGTTTGATTAAATGTATACTGATTTTTACTGCCTTTGAATTATGTGACTTCTCATATATAACATACATATTATTTACTATATATACTATATATATATAATTCTGGTACAAAGATTTCTAACCACCAGATATTAGTTTCTTACATGATTTAAGAGGTCCACAGACTATTTTGGCTTTCTTTACTACCTGTGATCCTGTGGTTCTAGTATCCTAGAAATCATAGGAAACCAACAAATTAGTTTTGTGTTCAGGCTTTGGAAGAACTGGTTTAATATGCACATTCTTAGTATAATCTAGTATATTTTTACTTTTGAATGTATTAATGATATCAGAGCTTTTTCACAATTAAAGTCAAGTTTAGTTATGTCATTTTCATATTTTATAATCTTCAAACACAATTGGAAGGAATAATAATTCTTTCAGTAAGCAAAACAATAAGGTAGATGCTCAGAAAGAAAGTCCAAGGAAAATTAACCTAGATAAAATAAAGGTATGTGTGATATAGTATATATGCCACACTGATAAAATCTAGGAAAGACAGAGCTCTCAATGTTAAAAATTGTGATGTATTTCACAAACCATAAGATTCTTTCTTGGAATATTAAATTCAGTAATTTTTAGTGCATTCACAAATATGGACAACCATTAGTGCAATCTAGCTGAGTAAATTTCTCTAACCCCCACAGTGAAGCCCATACTCAGGAGCAGCCATCCATATGTGCTGTCCTCTAGCATGGGAAACCACATAGCTACACTCTGCCTCTTTGTATTTGACCCTTAGTCACTTCACTTAGATAGAGTGGAACCTTATGTAGGCTTTTCTTTCTGCCTTCTTTCACATAAGATGTTTTCAACTTCACCTAAATTTTAATATCTAATGTTTATTCTTTCATGGATGATAATAATTCCATTGTGCAGGTACATCTACCTCATTTCATTTCTTCATAAGTTGATGTTCATTTGAGTTGGTTCCATTTAAATGTTACAAATAATGCTAATTTAATTATCCATATATGTGTTTCTACAGATCTTTGTTTTCAGTTCTCTTAAATTTTTAGGAATGGAATTTCAGGGTCATATGACAGCTTTATGTGTAACTTCTCAATAGAATTGTTGAGTCATATGTAACTCCATGTTTACTGTGTTTAACTAAATTACCAAAGTTTTCTAAAGCACCACCATCAATGTTAAGAATTCTAATTTCTCCAGATTCTCATGAATACTTTACAATATTCATTAGTATTAAGCCCTCCTAGTTCATGCAGAGTGATATTTTACTGTGACTTTCATAAACTGATTTATCTAAAATCATCAAACTACTTTTTTTTGTTTTCTTTTTTGTGACGTACAGACTTGCTGTAGCCCAGGCTGTCCTGGAATTCACTATGTAGTCTCAGGGTGGCTTCAAGCTAGGATTAAAGGTGTGCACCACCACACCCAACATAAAACTACTTCGATATCTCCATTTTAGTGGGCTTTATCTGGTATATTAAAATTGTTATAAATATGAAATTTTTAAGGAACTTTTCTTAAAAGCTACTCAACACGTTAAAATTTTAGTTTTTCTATTGAGATTTGTCAGTTCTTTGTTTTAGAATCATAGATATATGCATTATTCAGAAGCTCTATAAATGAAGGCACCCTGTTATCTAGCCTATGTCTGCTGAGCTAGCAAACAAGGATAAATACAAAGCGAGCCTTTTACTTTTTTTACTCTTAAGTCATTTATTGAGGAGAGTGCTGTTAGTAAGATTACGATACAGCACGTTGCCCTAGTGCCAACACCAACATGGAACCCTAGCCCCATGCGGTAGAGTGGACAATTCTTTATCCACTGCTTGAGTGATGTAAGCTTGCAGTAGCATACACAAACAAATGCAAAAAGGCTACAAACCAGACATTCTGTAATCTGCAACCCAACTCTTTTGACACCTTGATGTCTGCCATCCAACAATCTATCTGCAGATAGTATCTGTTGTCACTGCTATTTTGGAATGTATTATCAGTCACAAAGTAAAAGAGAGCCCAACTAGTCAAGGACCAGAACTACATACAATGTGAATTTGGAATTATTAAAAAAGGAAACAGGAGACTGTTATTGTGTCTTAGCAGTAGATCTGGGAGCTAAGGTAAAGCAGTCTGTGCTGAGAAGCCATTAGTGCCCTTCTCAGACATCACAGATGAATTATCTCAGCTTGTCCATGGGAATACATTTAGTAAGACTTCCTCATTATGGAAACACAATTTTAAGTTGCTGACAAGTATTAGAAAATGTTGATGGTAAATGCTCAAGTCTTAACTCATTAGAGAGAAAAACAACAAGCTTGTTTGCTAAGGATGATCTGGGGAAACTCATGTGATTACACACACTCAGAGAGGGAGGGAGGGAGGGAGGAGGGAGAGAGAGAGATGAGAGAGAGAGAGAGAACAGGCAATTGAGAGAGAATTTTCAGATAAAAAGTGCTTAAATGATAAGATTGCTAAGATAACTTCCCAACTGGAAAGTATGCTCTAGGTGAATACATCTGTGATCTGTTGGGTTATCTACTCTGTTAGATTGGTGACTGGTTAAAAGCAGTTTATAGTGAAGTGATAGAAAGAAGCCTGACAGCATTGCAGAGGAGAAGGGAGAAATCAAAGATCATTCTTGCAGAGCGCTTTCAGCAAAAAGGTTAGTAGCTGCAAGAAAGGGGGGCATCAGAGCAAAAAAGGTGTGTGGTTTTGTGCATTTGTGTGTGAAAGGTAAGTTAGGGTAGGTTATCCATATATAGGATCTTTGTGTACTGAGATAATTTGTTTTACTTCTAACTCACATATCAAGTCATTTAACGGTAGGAAGAGAATTGTGGAAATTTAAAGATATACAGCATCAGATTCTTAATATTTCTCGATCAAAATAGTCCTTTAGGACTGCCAAACAGGAATGGTGCCAAGCTTTATAAAGCAGGCATTAATAAAGGATTCAAGAAAACATTAATGATAGGAATCCTTTCTCAGGCAACAGAAGCAGAATAAGTGAAAGGTAAAGAATGAGAGGAAGTAGAAGATATATTTATATTGACACTTTAAATTTTGAATTCATTAACATGGCTGATTAGGTTGCAAGGAAGAAAGATGTGAAAATGTCTTGCAGTTTTCTCATCATTTATTCTCCAACTGAAACTTTGCAAATTTTCATATAAGTATCATTTTAAGCATTTAAATATTTCATTTTTCAATAAAAAAGTTTCAAAATTTCTTTACTTAATTACTGAATTCAATCTCCCAATAAGTAACAGTTGCTAAACAAATCTGTTTCGTCCAGAACATTCATTTGCCTGCATTTCAAAACACTGCATTGATATTTTAAAATATTTACGGGGGAAAAAGTTTTGACCCTTTCTGCATGGTCTTAAATGAATTTTTACAAGATAAATGTGATAAAAAGGACATGTCTATTTACCTTTTTTAAATATTTTATTTATTCATTTTCAAGCAGAGTGTGTGTGTGTGTGTGTGTGTGTGTGTGTGAGAGAGAGAGAGAGAGAGAGAGAGAGAGAGAGAGAGAGAACACCAGGGCCACCACCTTGTGGGTCTGGCTTATGTGGGACCTGGGGAATTGAACCCGGGGCCTTAGGCACTGGAGGCAAGTGCCTTAACCACTTAGCCATCTCTCCAGCCCGTCTATTTACCTTTAAACTTGCTCAAAACCTCAGAAATATTGTTCCAAATTTTACAATAGGGTTTTTGTTGTGTTGATTTTAAAATGCGAATTGAGAACTATAACAATACTATTTTAATGGAAGTAATGGAGAGAAAATAGGTCAGGTTAATTAGTTTATACCTTACTGTGAAGTGAACAAAAATCAAGAAATGTTTTTAGGTAACATATTGTGGGCAATGTGTCAAATACAGTGATGATAGATTAAAAGCTATAGATATCTTAGTTATAATTGTTTGATTGAGAATGTATGTTAGGATTATGAAACTGATCAGTTATTAACAATTTATATACATTGACTAGCATAATTGAACAAATAACTTAGTACAAAAGCTTAGAGTAAGAGTAGACTTAGAAAGACAGCATTTAGGTAATGCATTCAAATAAATTAGTGAAGACACAAAAAAATTGATGATGCTATTTTATCTGAAAAAAAGGTTAATTGGAGTTGAGTTTACATATTCCAGAGGAAATAATATGTTTAAAAGAAGAGACTGTATAGAATGTAGAGCAAACCTATGAGATTTTCAAAGGACTTAAAACTTTGAGTTAATTAAAAGCTAATTGGGATACAGTGAAGGAATAATAAAATCTTAACATTGGGCTGGAAATTCAGGTAAGTGGAAGAGTTCTTGCCTGGCATGTGTGAGGCCCTAGATTTGATCTCCATTACCTTAAAAAAAAATCTCACTATTGGACATTTGGTGCTGCTGAGATGGAGTAATATGTACTTAATTAAAAATATGAACCACTTATATCAAAATGAAGCCTCATTTTTATTTAAAACACTTTTATTTATTTGAGAGAGACAGAGGGAGAGAGAGACAGAGGAGAGAGAGTGAGAGAGAGAGAGAGAGAATAGGCATGTCAAGGGAACTCCAGAAAGCATCTTTAATCTCTGAGACATCTCTCCACCCCTCCCTGAAGTCTTTAATTGTTTTTTCCCAATCTGTGAACATAGCTATGTACTAATTTTCCTGGCCTTCCCCACCATTTCCCCCCATCTTTAAAAACTCATTCTAATTTTCATAATAACTGATGCACCATTATGTATGTGACAACAAATGTATTACACAATTCCAGTGATTTCTGTTTTATCATTTGTAGTGTTAATCATGAGTCATACACTATATTAGCATCACTATCATAAGAGTCTACATTAAATAATGTGTATTTTGTATTTAAAAGAAGAAACAAAAAGGAAATATAAGAACCAACAAAGGACTATCTGAGTCAGTTTTTCCAAATATTGTAAAGGAGAATAAAATAGATAGTCAAGGGTCATTAAACATTACCTGTTCTTATAAATATATTTTATTTATGTATTTGAAATGAGAAAAAGAAAGAAAGAGAGAGACAGACAGACAGATAGACAGACAGACAGGGTACACCAGGGGCTCTAGCAACTACAAATGCAGATGCATGAGCCAGTCTGTGCATATGGCCCTATTTGGGTCCTGGAGATTCGAACTTAGGTTGTTAGGCTTTACAGGCAAGTGCCAAAAAGAACCTGTTTTTAATGCACTGGTCAGAGCATTGTGTTTCTTTTTACTATCTTTAAACAGAATATAGATTGTTCTTTGTTGAAATGAATGGTTTTAAGCTATATTATACAAGTATGTTGAGAGTGGTTATGTGATTTGAAAATATATAGCTGTAGGACTATAACTCAACTGGCCTTTTCTTCTAAAATAATCCTGGATAATTTCAAAAATAAATTTAGAGTTTCAGGTATGCTGACCTGTAATTTATGGATGCATATATGTTTTTACTTTGTAAATATAGTTCATTTACCCCCAAAATGCAAGGCAGACGGATGGGGACTTCAGGAAGAGCCATCACGAAGAGCACCAGTGTAAGTGGAGAGATATATACACTGGAGCATAATGACGGCAGCCAGTCAGACACAGCTGTGGGTACAGTTGGAGCAGGTGGAAAGAAACGGAGATCCAGCCTGAGTGCCAAAGTGGTCGCCATTGTGTCTCGAAGAAGTAGAAGCACATCTCAACTGAGCCAGACAGGTGAGAACACATTTCAACTTGGATATGCCAGGTTCTTGCTGGAAAAACCAAAGCTGTGACCTTCATGTTATGACTTGTGATAAGATTGCATTCATATTCTGTTCCTATTTGTGAAAAAAAACTACTAATTTTTCTATTTCAGAAAATCTGGTAATTACATATTTTTTTCTTGCAGCTCTCTGAAGATAATACGGCATTCTGTTTTTTCTATAGCCACAGTGTACTTAAATGTGTAAAATATATCTAATGTAAAATGATTAAATATTTTCCTTCAAGGTAAAAAGTGCAAGCCATATTTAAAAATATTCAAGGAAATGCAAAGAAATCTTGGAGATCCAAATTGGTTCATGTATAAGAAAAACAAATATGTTTTCTTATAAAGGTTCCATAATTCATTTAGTTATGATTTAGGCTATGCCTGTATTTTTATGGAAAAGGAGGTCAGTTGTGCAACTTGAAGTATATTCTCCGGGGTATCATGTGAATACATTGAACTGTCTTTGTTATAGTTCCAGTGCCAGTGCGAACCCAGAAGCAGTTTTTACTTCAAAAAATAAATGGGTCAGTGAATTCCAGTAAAGGATAATATTTTAATATAATTTCATGTTTCAAATATTTTCTAATGTTTATAAATCCAAAAAGCTTTGTGTCCTGAAGGATTGTGTATGTGTGCATGCTTATAAACCTTAAAAGCTTTTTGTCTTAAAAGGAATATGTGTGTATATATGGGCATGGACAAGAAGATTGACTACTTTCATATTGTAAAATATAATATAATAAAACTGTCATAATAATTGATACTGTAGTATGTACATTTAAATTTTTCAATGCTTGTTTCTCCTCTTACAACCACTGGTTCTATTTTCTGATCCTCAGTAGCCAGAGCCTTGTTCAGTAATTTTACTTGTATGAGGAGGGCTATGTAAAATTCTTCTTATAGCTTACTCAGAATACTGGGGATTACCCATTTTAAAATATTCACTCGATCTGTTGACAAACTAGAAGTAGGAAATTTGGAGCCATTTTAAAATTGAATTAATACCCACAATAATTTACTGGAACATATTTTTGCCTTAAAATCATAGGATGTGAGAGAGCCTAGATTAGATAACATTCCTGTAATGGAGAGGCCCCTTTGGCCTACCAGTAAGATAAGTTGTTCTTGTCTTTGTTGATAAGAACACTCATTTGTCTTCTTCAGAATAGAGTATCTTCAGAGCAGAATTAGGAGGTACATTTCATTTGGGTTGTGTTATTGCTTACTATGGTGGTGCTTCCTGGCTTTGAGGCAAGCGATGTTAATGTTTTAGCATATAAAGCAGCCATTAACACTGGACTAGTGAGATATTCAGAGAGTCCTCTTCTAACCATATAGTTGTAGAAGATTGTGGAATAACATCAGTTGATCAATGACGTATATTAAAACAACCTGGTATTGTGTTTAGTATAAAGGATAAATGTTTAATATAACAAACTATCTTTAATTCAAGGCTTTTCTTGTCAGCTTCTTTGAAGGATAATACAGGACACCTTAAATCACAGGAGCTCTTTACTGTGCAAAAATGTCTCATAATTGGCAATATCTGTAGCACTTAGAAACAAACCTTTTCTTTCCCTATTTAGAATAGTGGATTCAAGTAGGGCATTCTCTGTTTTTTCTATAGTCACAAGTGTACTTAAATGTGATCTAGGTTCCAAATTAAAATTCATTTCAGCATATTAAAGAGCATAGTAAAGAATGTAAGAGCCAAAGGATGGGGAAGAGTAATCAGGAAGTCTCCCAGACATAAAATGGTCATTGCATTCATTACCTCACAGTGGCTATATTATCTGCAAAAGACCTGCATAGAATCGGTTGTAGTATGTCCAACTGCTTGTCCTGGATGATGGAGAAGAGCAAAAGTAGATGTCAATCTAAAAGAGGGAATAGTGGGAAAATGTGGAGTTCAGTGGAGGGTGGTATGGGAGGGGAAGAAGGGTGGTGGGAGGGGATTATGTAACTTTTTAAATAAGGTGTTTTTTTTTAAATACCAAATCATCAAAGTTTTAGAAGGCAAGCTTGTAAGGTATTTCTTATATTAGAGATGGACAATGTAAAACAAAATTGAAATTATAAATGATAAGGATGCTGTGGACTCAAAAGATATATAACTGAGATGCTCCAGTTTTCTGCAGCTGACCTCAGTTACAAACAGGAGGAAGTATTGGGTTGGCAGCTTCCCTAATTAAAACAAAGAAACATAGGAGCTCTAAACATTGGCGATAAGTGGTTTGGAAAACTTTCACAGACATAAAGTGGTCATCTTATTTATGACCTCACAGTTGTCTTTACCTTATATTACTGGGCCCACCAACAAATTGTTGTGGATAATGGAGGAGAGTTAAAAATGACATCAAAAGCTAATAGTAGAAAAAAGTAGGGGTTGAGTAAAGATGAAATGTATGGGGAGGGGGACAAAAATGATGGTAGGAGGGGACTCTGTAAATTATATAAAGTTTTTTATTTTATTTTAAAAAATCAAGAATAAAAGGATCATAGTAAAAGGTTATCATAGTATATATTGCATGTGTACATATGTAAATATAAGCTTTCTGTCTTATATTTTTATTTTATCATTTTTATATTATATTTATTATATTACATATATCATTAATATTCTATATTAAGGAATATAATGTGACATTTTATATGATCTACAATCATAAGTGCATTTATACTAGTAGTATATTTTTATTATAAATAACTTTTAAAGGACCACTACAGCTCAATTCACAAAATTTTTAGAACTACAGTTTTTTATTAACTAGAATAATAGAATAAACAAGGATATTTCCAAACAATGAATCTAGATATCAATACAAGTTAATTCCTTTGAGTTATAGGAGAAAATCCTACTCAACAAATATTAACTTAATTATTGTTAATTATTAGATACATTGCATAAGCAAGTCTTGTGATAGTACCCCCCCATTTCCCTCCTCCCTGTCCCCAACCTGCTGCGGGACTTCCTCAGTGGGATTGCTGGACCAGTCCATGAGATAGGGGGCTATGGATTGTACATGCAGTAACCAGTTTTTTCTTTTTAAGACCTAAGCTTCAAAGCATAAATAAATAAGAACGATTCCACCAACTCGGAAGGACTTTTCTTTAGTAGAGGTTAAAGCATATTTGGTTACCTGAGAAGCATGAAAAGTGGTTATAGCTGTGGAATATGGGGAATTAATCTGTGTGGATCCTTAAATCATAAGAAACATCTATTTAATCCTCATAAGATGTTCCTCCACCACATAAATGACAGGTCCAATCTTAGATCAAATAAATATTATATAACTGAGCATATACCAGGCACAGTGTGTATTTACAAAATGTAAATGTCATCCCCAGTGGACGGAGCTCTTTCACACTCGAAATATACATGAAACAAATAACTAGATGTGAAAGTGAAGAGCAAAATGCCAAACATAAAATCTAGTTTCATTCATGTATGCTAGCAAAGGTAGTGGGAAGCCCGCCTGGCAAGATCTCACAAGTACAGCACATGGAACATGGTAAGTGGACAAACGACTGGTTCTTCCTTAATAGTTTTTCTTTATGCTAACAATATTTTGTGAATTATACACTTATAATAGAAAATATTATCAAACTTTATAATTATCAATTTATTATGGAAAATATTGTCGGACTTTTGCAATTACTTTTTACTTTTCAAATAAGCTAATGAAGCATGTACTAAAAATCACTTCTTTGCTTCTTTAATAGATATTCTGTACATTTCTAGTACTTTTCCATCAAAATCTCTCTTTTCCTGTTCCTATCCTTTCTCTTATGACTCTATGCAAGCACTCTAATTCTCTAGAATTCTCCACTTTCATTTCAATATCCACCAATCTTTTTCTTGACACTCCTATTCTGTGCTCGCTGACTTCTACTGTCTGAATAAAACACACAATCTAAAAGGCACTTTTGTGAGTACAGCAAAACACATCTGAAAAAATATATCTTGCATAAACAAAGATAAGCAGAAAAATTCCAGAAACTTAAAAATTATCTACACCTAAATAGAAGGATTCAAATTTTTAAAAAATACCACTTGGTCTTCTTGTTCTCTCTCATCTGAAACATTTAATATTATCTATTTTTAAAATGGGACGTTTACAAAAGATTTGAGTCACTGCCTATTGCTCCCTCTATTTTTCATAAATCCCTGAGGCAAGAAGTCATAAATAATTTTATAGAAAAGGGAAAGTATTATGGGTTTTCAAACTTTTCAAGCAAAAAGAGAGAAGAGAAACACAGAGAATGGGTGTTAAGCAAGGACCTCAAGCAACTACATATGAACTCCAGATGCATGTGCCACTATGAATCTTGCTTTACGTGGGTACTTGGGAATCAAACCCAGGTCATTAGGCTTTGTAAGAGAGTGCCTTAACTGCTGAGTCATCTCTCCTGCCTCATGGGTGTTTTTATATTGCAGTAAATGAATCTGACTCCATAAACCATTTGTTTATAGCAAACTATTTAGAAGAGCTGTATTGGAGCCAGGCCTTGAGGTTTATGTTAACTAATGGGGCTAATGTTGGCTAATGTCAGCTAATGGGGAGGCTGATAAGGGGGATCGCAAGTTCAAGATCTACCTCAGTGACAGAATAAGTTCAAGGCCAATCTGGAATACATAATGAAACCTTATTTAAAAAAATAAAAAGGAAAGGAAAGGGAAAGGGAAGAAAGGGAAGGGGTGGACAGTACCAGATAACTCAGATGCTCAGGAATAAAGAGCTTATCTAGCCTATGCAAAACCCTCTGTTCACCTCTAGTACTGCCAACAAGTTAAAAGAGCCAAGTTGGGAAAACAGTTGGGGTCAAGCCAAGGTCTATAAGCCTGTAAGGGACTTTGCTGTCTAGTGGACGGGTACTTTTAATTAGGAAAGGAGAATGGCAGATGCACAAACCCAGAGAGGAAGAGCCTGTGGATAGTCAGAGGAGACAAATGGACAGAATGGGAGATTGTGGTGCAGTATGCAGAAGTCACTATGCAAATGGAAAGAAATGCACTCAGGCAGAGTTAGGCTCAGCAGATGGCAAGGTGGAAGAGGGAACCCCACATCCAGCT
>PVHP010005353.1:0-65672 GCA_004024765.1 Zapus hudsonius
AATGGATTCTTACACTTTTGAAGGGTTGTTAAAATAATAATAATAATAGGTGAATGTAATCAAGGTAATTATATACATGAATAAAGTTGTTTAAAAAATCATTTTCACCATGAGTTCTGCAGAGCTGAGAGATGAGGACAGCTTCACCTGGGATGATGTGACTCCCTTCAGGCCTGGCCTTAAGTGAGGAACAACCAGTTCTCATGAACAACCACACAAGGCCCAGAGTCTTGGCAATGTGTCTCTTGGGTCACTCCTACCCAAAGATGGTTTCTCAGCTAGCAGAAGCATTCCACTTCCCTGTGAGCACGGGGGTGTCCATCTCAATGATGAAATGGATTCAAAAAACACTGACAACTGGTCAGGGACCTGATGAAAGGTACCAATGACAGCTTGTCCTATGAGGCTGAGAATATGGTCACTTTGTATATTGTTTCTGACGTCCATTCTGATCTCCTCAACATATTATGTGGCCCCAGGTGCATAGGGTTAAGGTCTTTGGAGGTAGGATGGACAACCAGGGGGGGGTTGGAAATGAGACTCATGGGTTGAGATTAACTTCACCTTTGCAGCTCTATGGATGCTGCACACTCCAGCTCTTCCCTGGCCCATTTTCTCTCCTTCTTACTTTTCCAAATGAGTTTCTATCTCATCGACGCTCATTCTCTTGTTTGCTGGCTGTTTTTGCCCTTTTCACCAATTCAAATGAGAAGCAAATGTAACAAATTTTAAAAGTTTAGTTTGATGTTACTTTTGCAACAAATACAAAGCAATAAAATCTCCATGCATGGATATACATTAAAAACAAATTTATTTTTATAATAATAGAGGACTGGAGAGACGGCTCAGCAGTTAAGGCACTTGCCTGCAAAACCTAATGACATAGGTTTGATTCCCTAGTGTCCATATGAAAAGCCAGATACACAGTGATGCATGCATCTGGAGTTCATTTGCTATGACTGGAGGCCCTGGTGTACCCATTCTCTCTCTCTCTCTCTCTCTCTCTCTCTCTCTCTCTCTCTCTCTCTCTCTCTCTCTCTCTCTCTCTCTCTCTCCTCTGCTTGCAAATAAAAAATAATAGAAAAAAAGGGAAGCTGAGGGGATGTAGCTAAGTGGTAGAGCATGTATGAGACTCTGGGTTCAAGTCCTAGCATCACACACACAAAAGTTTAGACAATACACATATGTGCATGTATGTACATATGTATGTATATATGTATATGTATAAAATCAGTTTTAAAATTTAAAACAAAAACAAATCCATACAACAGAGACAGTATTGGACCACAAAGGCCACAATATTAACTATTTATTATCTGATCCTTTCAGAAAAAGTTTGCTGGCCACTGAGCTAGCATACCACACAACCCCACTGCCTATTTAAAAAATTTTATTTATTGATTTCCAAGCAGAGAGATACAGAGAGAGAGAGAGAGAGAGAGAGAGAGAGAGAGAGAGAACACCAGCACCACCACCTTGTGGGTCTGGCTTATGTGGGTGCTGGGGAATTGAACCCGGGGCCTTAGGCACTGGAGGCAAGTGCCTTAACCACTGAGCCATCTCTCCAGCCCCCCACTGCCTTTGACATTAAACCCCAGCACCTTGCCTTCCATCCTCTCATTCTGAGAGTGCTCTGAACAATTAAAAACTTAGGGCTGGAGAGATAGCTCAGCTGCTAAAGTCTCTTGCTTACAAAGCCTGATGGCCTGGGTTCAATTCCCCAGTACTCACTTAAAGCCAGATGCACAAAATGGTGCGTTTGTCTGGAGTTTGTTTGCAGTGGGAGAAGATCATGGCACACCCACACTCACTCCCTCTGTGTCTGTCTCTTTCTCTCTGAATCAAATTAATATATATACCACCTCATTGAGGGGGGCTGGGGATATAAATGTCTGCAGAGTTGAGTATGTTTAAGGCCCTGGGTTTGATCCCCAGCACCAAAAACCAAAGTCAAAACCCTTCAGTGAATGTGAAGTTTGTTCTGTGCACAAAGAATGAAGACAGGCACCAACTGGGGGTCTCGAACTTCTGGCTGCATCACTGAGTCTGGGCACCATGGGAGCTGCCTGGCAGGGCAGCTTGGAGACTGTGTCAGGACTTTACTGATTGTGCAATCAGATGAGAAATTTTGGCCTCAGAATGGAGGGAAATGAAGGAAGGCATCTGTCCAGGGTTCCCTGAGACATTGGCAAGGAGCTGAAGGCTTCTTAGAAGGAAGACACGCCATGAACCACAGGCGACATTATCATTTTGGCAAACTCGAAATGTATAAAGCCATCTGCTGAGACTTAAAACACCTTTTCCCCTTTCACACCAGACAGAGGACCATGACCAGCAGAGATTTCGGAGTTGAAGGTGTTTCTATCTCACCTCTCCGCTCAGGTGCAGGCCTCAAGCTGTCCTCATGTCTCCTGGAGCCCTGGCTATGAGCTCAGCCACACGCACGCAGTAAGCATTTCTGCATTGCTTCAGGGCTTGGCTTACCTGCCAAGACCCTAAACAAGCTTCCAGGAAGAGTGTCCAAAAACCAAGGGGCTTCCCTCTCCCCTGCAACAAGGCAGTCAAGAGACAGGGGGCAGACGTGAGCACAGGGCCAGGGTCCCCTCCCTGCCTGCACCTCCAGCATCCAGCCCTCTCCATCGTCCAGGAAGCATCAGGAGGGTTAATCCTTTCTTGCGGCTGACTCAGACAGCATTTTGTCTGCCAAAGAATTCTGTCAGCTAAGTGCCCCTCAGCCAGTCCCTCTGTGACTCCTGGTGAAGGGCTCCACAAGGCCTGTCAAGGAAGAGGCCACAGAAGGGAGGACCACAGCCTGTGGCTTGGGGTGGGGTCCGGCTCTGATCCCCCAAGGGATGGGCTGGTTGCCATAAGGGAGCTGTTGCTGTGGAGAGGCTCCCACAGGGTGTGTGAGAAGCCGCTTCCAGAACTCTCTCACCACCAGGCTGCCTTTCAGCCAGTCCCTGTGGGGCCAACCCTCTTCGGCTTTCATTTGTTGATTGGAGATTGTATTTCTGAATAGAGCTTAATGTCCTTTGGAAATTATCTGCTCTTTTTTTTTTTTTTTATCTTTTTAAACATGTCTCCTGTTTTATCTATTTACTGTAATTGTCACTGTGTTCCTAACTGCCAGAGGTGGACAATACGACATCAGAGAGATGCCCTCTGAGGCCAACAGGGGAGAGTGGGAGAGGAGGAAGTGAAGAGAGGCTCTGGGGGCAGGAGGCTGGGACACAGTCTCCCTCCTGGGAGAGTGTGGACGGAGGGCATGAGCCCTGGGAGAGTGGGCAGCAGAGGAGGGGGCAGGGCTGCAAGCAAGCAGGACAGCTGGGAGTGGATACCACTGAGGGACAGAGATGACCCTGTGCAATGGCTCAGAGAGAACGAGCTGCGCAGGAGCAGCAGGAAGGCCAGGAAGGGCATCCTGTGTCACGTTATGGTAGTCACTAGCTACAACTGCCCTTTCCTCAAGGTACCCACTCCCTAGTACCCATCATGGTCAGGAGGGTATGCATGGACCCAGTTGTCCACCCAGATGGCCCATGTAGTACATACGACTTCCTGCTGCTGGCCAATAGCTTTGCTTCATATGCAATGAAGCGTGAGCCAGGTGGAGGCTGGGATTTTCTTGTGAGGGAAAAACTAGTTATGTTAGCCAATTCCATCTTCTGGAAGACTCAAGACTTGTTGCAAATCACATAGTTGTAATCCTACCTGACTACTCCCCTGCACCCCCACTAAACAACAAAACACCCCCCCAACCATGGTTTACAAGTATCAACAAATATTTATTAGAACAGCTACTCTACACAAGGAAGTATTTTCTGTATTACAGTCATGGGTTGCTTAACAGCAGGATACTTAACAGAGTCCTGAGAACCATGTCCTTCGGCAGCCTCGTGCAAACATCACAGAGTGTTTGTGTT
The DNA here is from genome assembly GCA_004024765.1 of Zapus hudsonius. NCBI lineage: Eukaryota > Metazoa > Chordata > Mammalia > Rodentia > Dipodidae > Zapus > Zapus hudsonius. The sequence goes on from PVHP010005353.1 coordinate 3,924, forward strand.
GCTTAGCCAAACTGCAATGGTAATCACATTGGCTAGGCCATATCATCTTATGGGACCGCTGTCGTATATTCATGGTTTCCTGGCTAAAACATTCTTACCCAATGCGTGACTATTTGCCATTGAATTCCTCAGTGAGCCTGTGGTAAGTGAGTGAGTGAAGAGATATTCAAAGAGTCTGCAGGAGAGCAAGGATCACAGAACCAGACAGGTAAGAAACCTACGCCTGTCCAGGCTGAGACCGCATCCAGTGCACACTGGGTACAACACTGTTGAGTGGATCAAAGTGTCAGCCAAGTCCAAGATCGGGTCTCCCAGCCGACACTCCATTAGGAGGAGGACTATGTCTCAGCCTCCTGCCCCCCAGGACTGCATTCAGCCACAACTCCAGGTCCTAGATCTAAACAAGCTTCCGGATATGGCTCCAGGGTGTTTTCTAAACTTTCTCTTGTCACCCTCTCTGTGTTGGAAGCCTCTCTCCATGAAAGCATAGAAGTTACTTGAGGGACCAGATATTTGACTCAATACTGGGGTGCTACCATAGCGTTCTAGGCTCTGGGGCGACAGAACAAATATGGAAGTTTGACTCCCCACATTTCAGCGAGGCTGCAGATCAGTTAGGGTTGAGTCAGGCAGTCCGTGTGGGGAGCAGGGAGAATTTAGGGTGATAAGTGAGCATCAGGGCCTCCCGAGCTATGAGCTGCTGTGAGCAGAGCAGTACCAGCCCTCACCAGCGCCCCAGCATTGCCCACTCCTGGGCCTCGCTGCAGGCATGACTCAGCAGCTTCCTTTCCTTCTTGGGTGTGGTTTTCAGGTCTTTTCACAGGACCGGAAATTGAGACCAAGATCTCTCAAATGAAGGCATGGCCCTTCATAAATTAAATTTTAGCCATGCCTGGTGGCACAGATCTATAATCCCAACTACCTGGGAGGATGGGGTAGAAGGATTCTGAGTTTAAGGCCTGGACTAGAGAGTGAGGTCAAGGTCAGCCTGGATGCGACCTCGTCTCAAAATAAAAAAGTAAAAAGACACCTGGGGTTATATCTTGGTGGTAGACTACCTACCCAGAATGCAAGAGGCCCTAGACTGGACCCAAGACCTTCTAGCCCAGAGTTTGGTGCTTTCCTCAGGCATAGGCACTTTCTTGCTCATAGGTAAAAAACAAATGCCTCTCCACCCTGTGACATATTCTGATTTTTGTTCTAAGCTAATTTGATTTGTTTCCTTGACTTGAGAACAAGCTGGGTCTCATCTCAAATGCAAATAAAAACTTGGTTTCAGGAAAGACAGAAGCATCAGTCCTGGGCTATCTTGAGCTGATCTGGGAATGACAAAATCAGACTGGTTCACCCAGAGACCCGTTGGTCACTGGGGGCACTGTCCTGCTGGGCACCTCCTCCCTGCCACACTCCTTTCTCAGAATATACACTGAATGAATGTGAACGTACCTAGATATGACTCGAATCTGACCTTGTCCCCGTTCCACTCTAAGTACAGGATGACTTTCCATCCGCATGTTCTCCCTAGAGTGGAGCCCAGATTGCGGTCAAGGAAAGGGGGAAAGGCTGAAGGAACTCCTAACTGTGGGGATCGATCATGGAAGATCATTGCAGATCTAGCAAGAATCACTGCTGGGTCACATCCTGTTTGCAAGGATATCTCTAGTCCGCTGAAATGTATCATGTATCTGCTATAGAAAGCTCCTCTGACTTCCTTCACTCCAGTCCCTGCTGGCTCTCACTTGGCCTTATAGGTTCCATTTTTTTTTCCAGGGAAGCCTCCTACAAGGCTAAGCTAGGGAATTACTCTCTGTTGGGGTCCTTCCTAACAACACATGTTGTAGTGACCTTCATGTTGCTGGGAGAAAGCACCTGATCAAAAGCAGCTGATGAGAGAAAAGTTGTTTGTTTTGGCTTGATAACAGGAGGAAATGTGACATAAGCAGAGGCTGGACCTCTCCTCCTGGCCAACATCAGGTGGACAACAGCAGCAGGAGAGTGTGCCAAACACTGGCAAAGCGGAAGCTGGCTAGAACACCCATAAGCCCGCTCCCAAAAACACACCTTCTTCAGGAGGCTCCAATTCCCAAATTGCCATCAGCTGGGGATCAAGCACTCAGAACACATAAGTTTATTGGGGGACACCTGAATCAAACCACCACAACACACGTCTCAGTAACTGCTTTGAGTAGCGGCCATGCATCAGACCTGGCTTATAGCATAGGCTTAGTATATACTGAGTATATATACTCAGTATACACGTGTTCAGCAAACACTGATTTCAGGCCCATTCAGTGCTACCTACAAAGTCTTAAGACCTTGGCTTCCACAGAGGATCGTGTGACTCGTGTTCCCTCACTCTATAAAACAGACTTAGGAATGTGTGTTCAGGAGGCAGATAGAGTAAACTGCTCAGGTGACAAGCTAGAAATTCCAGGTCCCTCTATTGAATAGGACCCATTTAAGGATTAAGATAACTTTATATACCAGAAAGCAAGGTTTGGTTCTCTCAAGTACAAGAATTCTAGAGGAATTTGGTCCAGGGCAGGAGTGGTGGCTGCATGAAGTTAGCAGGCACCCCAAGAACTACCTTCAGCCCTGGCTTCCATCCCCAATGTTACCTTATAGCCCAAGGGGACCTGGTGCCTCACCCATTGCATCTGCATTCCAGGCAGCAGGAAGCAGGGATAGGGGAGAAACGGACAAGAAAGGATGACCTTCCCATCTGAGTCACTCCTTCTAAGTAGATTTCTTGACAATTTCATGTATCATAGCCCTTTATTTATCAGGAGACAAGAAATTTTGGAAATACAGGCTTTAGTGGGGGCACAATGCTCTTGTGCTTGGAGCTTTATCGTTAAAGGGGAAGAACAGAGCTCTCTCAGGAATCTGAAGTTTCAGCTCCAGAAAGTACACACGCCCCTTTTATATGTTAAAAAAAAAAAAAGTGGGCTGGAGAGATGGCTCAGCAGTTAAGACACTTGCCTGCAAAGCAGAAGGACCCAAGTTCAATTCCCCAGTATCCATATATAAATCCAGATGCACAAAGTGGCACATGTGTCTGGATTTCATTTGCAGTGGCTAGAGGCCCTGGTGTGCCCATCTCCCCCCTTCTCAAATAAATAAAACATATATTTTAAAATCACCAATAGATCTGTAGGTGCCTCTACATTTCAGGTCCCCTCCATCCAGGGGCTGGTAACCACTGCATTCTTTCCATGGAGAATGGCAAGAATGTGGGAAGGGTCCTCACCCTTCCTCTTTTGCTAGTGTGCATTTATCAAGACAGGACCCTATACAGAGTTCAGCATAGACAAGCTACAGAAAGTTAGCAAGTGGACATCTCTCAGGAGGCTAGGTAGCATCACTGAGATGGATATTGACCTTCACATTGAGGATAACACAGTGTCTCTTTGGGCCCTGCTGTAGCAATGGTAACTTAGATGCTGTGTATTTCAGAATAATTTCTGCAGCTTGCAAAACCTGCTCTGGGGAACAGCAGGTCTATGCACGGTCCTCTAGTACCAGATGAGAAAAGAGAGACCCCATTCCCTTCGCTCTCATTCCCTAAGGCTGATAGATTCCACACTTGCATCATCTTCCCCATGGATGCAGGAGCTCCCTCTGCCTTGAGCTCCCTAGTTAGAGCTTTTCCTACTGCAGGTTGAGTCTATGCTCAATTTGAAATGTGCAAATGTAGGTCAACTGTGATAAGGGAAAGGTGGGAGAGTGACAAGGAGCTCTGGGTTGGAATCATGTCCTTTGTTTTCTGTGTTACCTTGTCAACTTGTTCAACTCCCCTGAGCTCTGTTTCCTTAGGGAAAATAGGAATAGTAATCACAGCCACCTCCCAGAGCCACTCAGAGGTCCACACTAGACAGGTGACAGCCTTAGCTTAGAGCCTTAGCACAATAGGTCCTCACTGAAAGACAGTTAAGTCTGTATCTGAGAAAACAGAATGGAGAGATAGCAGAGGCCATTGCGAACACTGGACCCCTGAACAAAGCTTCCTCTGACATTAGAGAAATTTGCAACCCTGGCATCTTGGCTGACATCCCAGGAAGGGATGGGCACTCACTTCTGCAAAGCCAGCTCCAAGCTGAGACACCAGACCCCAGAGGACCTGAGCCGCTCCCCATCGAATGGCAGGCCAAACTCAGGGAGCTGATTCACATTTTGTCCTGGGAATGCTGCACTTGGAAAAACATTATTGATTCTGTGGCTGAGGAAGAAAGACTGAATTTTATTACCTAAAGCACTTATGCCTACTGTACTATTTAAAGAAGCATTTGGCAATCATTTTCATTAGTGTACCTTCTAAAAACAATCACACTCCCATTTTACAAAAGCAAAACAGAGAAGAAATAACTGGCCTGAAAACACATGGCCAACTAGCAAAAGTTGGAGATCATGACCTCTTGGGTTTCTAGCATATTGCTTAACTAGTCTGCTCCCTGAATGCCTGGAGGGACCTCTCCTGTCATGTCCTTACTGCTGAGCTCAGTCACGCACGATCACCAGAGAAAGGCAGGCCATAAATCTAGGCTACACGACTGTTTTCTCTAGCGGCTTAGGACAAGACGTGGAATGTAAGTTTTCCAACCAAATCACAAGTGAGTCTGCCGCCAGCCTGTCCTGGAGTGGTGTCACGTTACAGAGCCCTGGACGCCCAGAAGCGCTAGAGATAGAGCGGGTGGTGATGGACTAGTCCCATGTGTCTAAATGAAAGAAATTAGGGTGGAGTGGAGCCCTAGTTGGGTTGAAGGAGAGGTTGAGGCATAGACTAGAGTCAACTCCTGGGTCAAGACAAAGCACTCGAGGTCCTGTGGCACCTTCTTGGCATGGCACTACCTGCTCTTGGCAGTATCGTCCTTACCTAGGGACTGCGTCCTGGGCACCCACGGCAAGCTCCTGAGTCCACCATTCTCTTCCCTGTTTCCTCTTGGGACAGTATGGGGCATGTTGGATCCCTTGAGATCACCTTGGCCCCAAGCTCTGGGAAACCATCCCCCTCATGGAAGATGGCCTGGCCAGCTCCCAGACCAACTGCAGCCTAGAGCTGGGGCCTGGGCCAGGCTGCCCTTCACCTGGCTCTGTGGCATTTGATTACAGCAGCATGGAGATCTGCTCTGGTAGCAGGAGAAGCACTCTTGGAACGTGCCTTCCTGGATGGGTCACTTTGTAGAGAACAGAACGTTTAGTGACTGGGTGTCGTGCTACACAGAGAACACGATGAACCTACGGGGACAACTACAGAGGGAAACAAAGACGACAGGACATGTGGCCTCTTAGTCACTAAGGCCAATGAGCACCTGAGATGACCTTATCCCAGGAAACAGCTTTATCAGGTAGGTTCCCAAGAGCACATTTCAGCTGTCTTTCCTCCGGCACTGAGGCGGCCTTCTCCGCGCACTGAGAAAATCCCAAGGAACTGTTTTGGATAACCAATTGACCCAGCATGGAGACCTCCTATGATGTGACCCAACACTTCAGGGGTGTTCAGACAAGGAGGCTGATCTGGAACCTTCTGGACTATCCCAAGGGACTGCACGCAGGCAGCATCTGTTGTGTGTTCTTTCGCTGCCGGGCAAAGCTCAGGGTAGGCACAGCCATCTCCTGTCAGCTCTCAAGGCCTCAGCAAGCAAGCAGCTGGGTGGGAGGCGTCCTTAGTCAGCTCGGAAAGTCAAGCTGACGAGCCATCTGACCTCAGCGAGCTATGTGTCACTCTGTTCTCTGCTGTCCTTCTGTCCTCTCTAAAGTCTTATTTCTCCTACCAAGTGCTTTCTGTGATAGACAGGAGGTCCAGTGAGAGGAGGGGACACTTGGCCACCCTAATATCAGACCCACTGGCTTCCAAGCCAGTGGCTGCTCCTCCTTCTGAGACTCTGCCAAATCTTTTGTAACATTTTTAAAACAGTCATCGACGCTCCCAATGACAAAATTTCCCTTGGAGATTGAGAAATTATGATTGGGATGATGGCAGATTTTTGGATTTTGTAACAGACATGTTTCCCAGAGGCTGGGAGGGGGGGGAGCTCAAGTCTGCAGAGCTTTTCCCAGGTCACCCAAAGCATCTCAACTCTTCCTGGTTTAATACACTGAGGAGAGCTGTGGGACTCATTTGAGTTGCTTTAAAAATGTCCTGATGGGCTGGAGAGATGGCTCAGCGGTTAAGGCACTTGCCTCTAGTGCCTAAGGTCCCGGGTTCCATGACAGACAAGTGCTCTACCCCTGAGTCACATACACCCACCCACCCCCAGCCCTAAGAGCTAGTTATGCCTGAGTACAAGGAAAAGGCTTGGAAGGAAGGCCTCTGCAGGGCCTCTCTTGCAAGTCTGCATCTCAACAGCTCCACTTGTTTGACTCCCTGAAAGAAAGAAGATTCCCAGCCTCCTGTTCTTCTCAACCTCCCTTCTTTGGGACAAAGGAAGATCATTACTTAAAATATTAGTCCAAGGTAATCATCACAGGAATCCTAAGTAATCCAGAATTAAGACAATGAGACATTAAGGCTGGGAATGCCTTCCAACATGGGACGTTTGCTCACCTCTTCCAGCCCAGGAAGATCAGGGCCTCATGAGGCTGGTTGGCCCTCTCAGCTCTTCTGTGGGCAACATGACCTTTGGCTACACACAGCTCAAAAGGAATATCTCAGCCTGTTTAGACAGTGGCCTGTTTAAAAGTGAAACGTGAGGCCAGGGCTCCAAGGCATTGTCCAGAAAGTTCCCAGGGAGGTTTTTGTGTGGTGCCCTGGATGCCCGGTCCCAAGTGCCCAGCTGGTCCCATTCCTCAGCTCTGCCTCCCGAAGAGTCCTGCTGCATCAAATGACTGCTAACATTTCCTTTCAAGGCCTTTTCAAGCCTCTGGGTGGGTGCCAAGAAGCAGTTTTGCAGGGTTCATTCACCCCGGAGCTGGGAGCTTTTCAGCAGTGTGGGAAGGCTGTGTGTTTGCAAATCGACAGAGTAGGGCAGAGCGATTTGGAAGCCATTTCGTTTCTCAGTTCATCATACTCCTACTCACCGGGAAACTAAATCCGCGCTGTGAAACCTGTCTGGAGTTGTGACACCCTCATGTCACTCATTTCATTTCATCAAACACCCACCCCTCTTAAAAATGCCATGAGGCATATATTTATGTTTAAGATAAAGGTGAATTAAAATTGGAAAATCACTGGAGAATTTTCTGGCATGTCACAAAAAGGTCTGCCAGAGACGTTTAGAAATCAGTATTCTACCCAGGGAGGCATTTGACCAAAGTGAAGTAGGAGGAAGTTGTCTTTGCTGCTGTGCCCCACTCCACGCCTCCCTGGCCTCTGCATTCACAAGCTGCCTTGGCTGCTCCATTCATGGCTGTCATGCAGAACCAGCTCACACCTCTGCCTCAGCTCCTGCTCTGGACCTGCCACCTCTTCTCAGCCTTCCTGTGAATACTTACCTGATGCAACTTCTTACCTGGTCAGGACTCTCTGAGAGACTGGCTGTTTCTTTGGAAAGGAGCCAATAACTTCTAAGTTCCCTTCTAGCACAAGGTGATGATGATATTTTGAAGACTTCATCTTTATGATGTGTGTCAGTTACTTCCTCATCACTGGGGCAAAGTCCCCAAAGCTTATTTTTGCTACCATTTCAGGGGAAGTTTCATCATGGCTGGGAAACCATGGCAGGAGCAGACAGCCAGGCATAACATCTTCACATCAGCATAGAGGAAGAAGAGAGGGTGTGGTAGTTTGAATGGGTGTCCACCAAATAGATTCAAGAGTTTTTATCAGTTTTTCTCCAGCTTCCTGGCTGGAGGGTGTGTCACCTTGGCCTGGCCTAATAGGCTCCAGCCCTAAGGTATTTCTGAGGTGGATGTGAAATTCCAGCTATACATACACAAAGAGCAGTCTGAGCTCAGGCCTGGAGCTCCTGCTGTTTTTTTTTTTTTTGTTAGTTAGAGTTGAAGTGTGCTGGCTGGAGGTAATGGGTTTCTTTCTCTGCTTGGATCTATGAAAGGGGGCCAGCCTTTTTCTTCATCATTGAACTTCCCTGTTACTTTAATAAATACTTTCCTCCCAAAACTGTGCCTGATTTGGAGATTCATCCCAGTGGCGTGTGGCTGACTATGACAGATTTGGCACCAGGAGTGGGGTGATATAGCTGAGATGAATCTGACCATGTGGATTTTGGTCTTCTGGAACTGTGTGCTGGAGGAATGGACATGGACTTGGTGCTTGCAACTGAAGATGCCTTCCAGAGCAGTAAGCCAAGCTTTATAGACTATTTTGGTGAGAATTTAGGAATGCTAAGTGCAGAGAGAATTGCATTTGGAGGCTTGGCTTATGAACTTTCTAAGGGGAAGGAGAGACTGCAAAAAAAAAAAAAAAACTTTAATAGAACTCTGTTCCTGGACCAAGGGGTGGATGCATCCTACTGCCCATGCCCAGAGAGTTTGACCAAGGTTAAATTTAAGTAATGGACTGTTGTACTTGGCTATGGATATGGAACTGAGAATTTAAGATTTAAAGTTGGGAAAACCTCAAAGCAAGTTTAATTTACTGGCACAAAGACTGGCTTTTGATTATGACTCAACTGCTTTACATTAAAACAATGGAGAAATGCCTGAGGTGTTTCCACCCAGGAAGGATTGAATGATGGCCTGTGCAAACTCTTTTGAAAGGAAATACCTGAAAGGAAGGAACCTGCTCTTTAAGGTTTCTTTTGTCCCTGGATTAACAACATGGCTGTGTCCTGCATACCTGGTATTGCTTTTGGAAGCATGAGAAATGCATGCATAGGGTGGGTTATGAAGTGCACATGGTTCCAGGAGCCACAGCTGAGATATAGTATATGGAACAGGGCGTGAAGTCCCTGATTGGCCAGTGAAGCCATTGGAAGGTGGTTTACAGTGGAGACTTGAAGATGTTTTGGATATACCAGGATTATGCAAGGGCTACCATGGATTGCTGTTGGCTAGGGATGGAAGTTTTCCCAGCTACTCAGCCCAGCTGGAAGGAAGGAATTGGAAAATCTGGAGACCATCAGTCACTGGTTGTGCTATGGGACTTGAACTGCAGATGTTGGGTATTTGCTGATGTTTGTTGAGTTTACATTGAACCAGTCTTTCGTTGCTATGCCTCATAGCAGTTGGAAATGTTTACTCTGTGCCATTATATGTTAAAAGTTTGTAACTTGTTTTGATTTTGCAGAATTTACAGTTAAAAGACAATCTCAAATTTCAGACAAGACTGAGGGACCTTTAAAGTTGGACTTAACATAATATAGATAGTTACAAATCTATTGGGGGCCAGGGGTGGATTGTGGTAGTTAGAATGGACGTCCCCCAATAGATTCAAGAGTTTTTATCAGTTTTTCTCCAGCTTCCTGGCTGGAGGGTGTGTCACCTTGACCTGGCCTAATAGGCTCCAGCCCTAAGGTATTTCTGAGGTGGATGTGAAATTCCAGCTATACATATACAAAGAGCAATCTGAGCTCAGGCCTGGAGCTCCTGCTGTTTTGTTTGTTAGTTAGAGTTGAAGTGTGCTGGCTGGAGGTAATGGGTTTCTTTCTCTGCTTGGATCTATGAAAGGGGGCCAGCCTTTTTCTTCATTATTGAACTTCCCCTGGACCTGTTACTTTAATAAATACTTTCCTCCCAAAATTGTGCCTGATTTGGAGATTCATCCCAGAAACGTGTGCCTGACTATGATAGAGGGAAAATTCCAGCAGGGCTGGAATATAAATGCTCAAAGCCTGCTTCCAATTACATAGTTCTTCTAGCAAGGGAAGAACTCCCAAAGGTTTCACAACCTTCCTGGACAGTGTACTCACGCGCCGAGGGCCAAGCATTCAGATACTCGAGATTATGGGGGATGTTCTACATTCAAACTCACACACCAGGGACATTTGCAGTTTAACTGGAGATAATGCCATTCCTCAAAGAAATAATTTCCAATGAAATGTAAACAGGTAACAGAAATAACTGAGGAGAATAGGAAAGTGGCCTATTCGGTTATGTAATATCTGTCCAAAGTCTTTGCTTGGGATATCATAAAAGACATTTGTTAGTCACACACTGCTGGGATGAATCTCCAAACCAGGCACAATTTTGGGGAGGAAAGTGTTTATTATTGAACTAACAGATCCAGGGGAAGTTAAGGAAAAAGGCTGGCTCCATTTCACAGAAGCAGAGAAAGAGAAAGAGAGAAACTCACCACCAGCACCTCAAGCAAGCACACTGTGACTCACAAAAATGCAGACCTGCTAGACTGGGGTTCTGGCTGCTTTTTTGCATATGTATCCCTAGAATTTTGCATCCAATTTAGAAGGGGTGTCATGACCCCAGGAGGCCAGGCCAAAGTGACACTTCCTCCAGCCAGAAGCCTGGAGACAATTAACAATTTAATAAACACAATTATAATAAATTCTATTGGGGGACATTTATTTAAAACTACCATATTGGACAAGGATTAGGTGATCAGAGTTTATTTCTAATGTAATCAATTATTTACTAAGCACCTACTGTAATGCCTAGTATTTAGCTATGCTCTAGGAGTCCAAAGATAAATGAGACAGACTGTGCTTCCAGTGAACTCCCAACCATGATAAATGCTCCCCAAGCAATACAGCCAAAAGCTACAAGAACACTGACGAGAGGATGGTGCATTCTGCCTGGATTCATGTTTGGGCTGGGCCTTACTTATTTGCTTATTATAGATAAGGCCTCCCTATGTAGTCCAGGCTGTCTTTAAACTCACGATCCTCCTGCCTCATTCTCCTAAGTAACCAGTATTACTGATGGGTACCACCACACACTCAGCCTTTATGGATGAGAAGGAGTTCAGCACGTTGAGAAAGGGAGAAGCAGCTTAGGTAGGTGGAAAGCCCTTGAAAACTTGTTCAGGTGATTTCTAGGGAAGTCCAAGAACCTGAAACGTCAGAGGGCAGGAAGCAGGGATGAAATGCAAAAGCAGGTTAAGGCCAGATTGAGGAAGCTTCTTTCCCTGGTGTGGATCTTGACAGTTCTCCAAAGGCAAACATGTTAAAGCTTAGTCCCCAGTCTGGGAGTCAGTAGAGACTCTAAAAAACAGCCTGGGAGGAAGGTTCTTTATGCCATTGGGGTTGGGATGCCTTGAAAGAGGAGTGTGGGTTGGGTGTGGTGGTGCACCCCTTTAATCCCAGCACTCAGGAGGCAGAGGTAGGAAGATCACTTTGAGTTCAAGGCCAGCCTGAGACTATATAGTGAATTCCAGGTCGGCCTGGGCTAGAAGGAGACCCTACCTCAAAACAAACAAACAACAAAAAAGAAGCATGGAACTCTGCCCTCTCCTTTTTCTTTTTCTTCTTGCCCATGAGGTAAGCAGTTTGCTTCACTGTGTGTGCTCCCCTATGGCACTTCTAGCCTAGAAGCAACGAATCTTTCTGATCAAGACCCAGAGTCTCCAAAACTGTGAGCAAAGCTAAACTTTTCCTCTTTTTAAATTAGTTAGCTCAGTTATTTTGTCATAGTGCCAGAGTGCCTGACACAGATCTCCAATGCCTTGCTGAGGAACAGAAACGTTACCCTGCAGCCATTGACATTCACAGAAATGTTTCACATCACTCAGGGAAAAAGCAATGGACAAGCGCCATCCAGGGCCATAGATGGAAGAGTGACTTTTGAATTGAAGAGGTCTGAATAATTAACTGTTTTGATGTTAGGGGTAAATGAGAAGTCATGAGTGACAGATTCATGCTTACGCCGAAAAGTGATGTTGGTAGCATTAGTTGAAGATGGGAATTATGGGAGCAGGGCCTTAGAACTTAACAATGACCTTGGTTTGCAGCTGCTGCTTGAGAGACCAGGGTGAGGCGTGAAGGTGGGTGCAGAGGCTTTGAATGATAGCCCTCAGTGCTCCTCCATGCCAGGCACACCTCCGTCTCTGTTCTCTCTTCTTCCAGCACCAGACAGCAGGTGCAAATACAGACGGGCTGCAAACCTGCTCTAGGTTGGAATGGCCATTACCCAAAGCCAAGCAAGGTGGAATCTTCCAGAAGTTCCAGTTGTTTTTATACAAGGACCTACCTCTTTATTTTTCTAAGTGTTAAGGGCTAGGGTGAAGCTCAGTAGTAGAACGTTTGCCTAGCACGCATGAAGCCCTGGGTCCATACTTGGCCCCACAAACAAGTGAATAAATGTTAAGTTCTTCCTTCACCACTCAGCTCTCTCTTTCCCTCCCCTTCCCTTTCTCCTTCCTGCCTTCAACTCATCATTCTCCTGCCTCCGTTTCTCTCCTGAGTGCTGAGATAACAGGTGAGCTACCAACTCATCTCCTCCCACTCATCTCCTTTTGAGCTTGTTTTTATCAAGTAATATCCTCATCTGGAAACAAATTATTCTCCCAAAGAGAACTTGTGACTTTCTTCCTGTTCTTGTTTCAGCATGAACACTGTTGAATGGAAATCAGTAATTGTTGGCTGAGTGAGAACAAATGAACTTGAACTCTGAGGTGGAGATAAATTACTTTGAGAAAATTTTATTTAATATTTGTTTAATTAGGAATTTATCTCAGGAATAAAAATGTTCATGTTTCTAATTTAGTAATCCCCCCAAAATTATATAATTATGTATGTACAGGATTGTTTTGATCATGCTTATTGCAACATTAAAAAAGAACCTAAAAATCTAATAAAGGATGAACTCAAGTAAAACAATCAATATATTAAAATTTAGTTAAAACTAATATTAGGCACTTGCCTTTAATCCCTGAACTTGGGAGACCAAGGTAGGAGGATCACCATGATTTTGAGGCTACTCCGAGACTACTTAGTGGTGAATTCCAGGTCAGCCTGGGCTAGCGTAAGACCCTACCTCAAAAAACCAAAAAAAAAAAACAAAACCCAATATTAAACATTACAATATAGATCAACGTTTACTGAAAGCTAGATCATCCAGTAATTATTCATTGAAAAGGATAGGTATGTGAATGTATTATCTTCTATACTATTTTAATGAGACAATCTAGAAACTAAGCAAATGGAAGCAGTTATCTGAGAGGACAGAAGAAAGAAGTTTTATTGGTTCAGTTGTTTTTCCTCTGTTGCTGTTATTCCCTAATCTTTCCACAGTAGCTATGTGTTACAGGTAGAAAATGTGCCAGAACCTGTGGTTCTCTCAGATAAGGCAAGGCTGAGGAACAAAGGGAAAACAGGGAAGCTTTCCAACAGTAGCTAAGTCGGAAATGTGGCCCATAAATTATATTTCCCAAATATGCAGTGCCCTCTGGGGAATCCTTATTTTTTGTTTGTGTTTCCAGCAACTTGACCTATTTATTATATTTTTTTAATTAAAAAAATCCTTATTATCCATAATTAGATACATTGTATGAGCAAATCTTATGATGGCACCCCCATTTCCCTCCTCCCTGTCCCCAATCCACTGGGGATCCTCCTCGGTGGGCTTATTGGATCAGCCCATGGGGTAGGGGGTTGTGGACTGCTTTAGAGTTAGCCATTCCCCCCTTTGTGTGTGGTTGCTGAGGGGAGCAATGTCTCTGGATATTCTCCCCCACCATGGCTCTTATAATCTTTCCACCCCCTCTTCTGCTCAGTTCCCTGAGTCATGGTGGGTGAGTTTTAATCTGCTTTATTGTTGACATCTTAAGTGTCTCTGGATTTCTGCTTTGGGTTGTGTTGATATCATTGGTGTCTGTCTCGATGACCTATTCTGGGTTATCTGACTTGCTGTGGTGATAAGTCTCTTGTTTATCTTGCCACTTACTCATAGGTTTCATTTGGGGCCTACATGATAGGCCAGGAATGGTTCGTCTCTTGTTGGGTTGTCAGCCATCATCCCATGGCTTGTTGGTGGAATAGGGTTGTCCACAGCTCTCTTGCTGCCTTCTGAAAAATACAAACAGAGTCTACACCAGAGAGTGAGATCAGTATAGGTTAAATGAGGCAATCATTGCTATTTGGGCAAGACTCTAATGGGTGTAGCCTCTCTGTAGCTCTCTGGTAGTGGGAATTTCCCCTTGGAGCCCAGGTTCTTGGTCCGGGTTCTTAAGATTTTACCATGGATTCCAGTTCCGGTTAAGGGTTCTTTGTCACTGAGTGGATCTCTTAGCCAATCTGAAAGTCGTTGATTGCCCTCCTAGGTTTAGCACCACTATTGCACAGATGAGCACTTCTTGACTTGCTGGTCTCTTCCATATAGCAGTGTGTTCAGCATTCTTGTGACATCAGTCTGAATTGTATATCAGAGGTCTCTGCTTTCTCCAAATATCATTGACCAATTACTCCTGGAAGCTCATGTAGCACCTTCCAGCACTACACACGCTACCCTCTGGGAGATGGTTACCATTCTGGTTTTAGCAGGGTCTCTCAGTGTTGTGCAATGACAATCTGTGGTTTCTTCATCAATAGTCTTACATTTGGCCTGGCGTGGGTAGTCAAGAGCTTTGACAAAAGCCTGTCTTATTTTGGGGACCCCTTGGTCTCTTTGATCAACAGCTCAGCGTGGGAAGGAACCAATCAATGACTGGAACAGGGAATTGTAGGCCTGATCAATTTTTCATGGGGTTAGGCTTCCTCCCATTCTGTTCATGGCCCCTCTTACCAGGTGGTGCTTATAGCTTCCTCAGGAGCTTATTGTATGAAAGTAAGGAATTGATGGTACTGCTTCATTGTTGGTTTAGCTTATTGTATAATTCCTTCCACCCTCCCATTTCTCTTCCCCACCCCCAGTTCCTTCCATCCCCTTTTACAGTGTCTCAATTCACCTGTCAGGTTTGCTTAGAGTTTAAGGTTATCCTAGTTAGGAACCACATATGAGGGAGAATATGCAGCTTTTGTCTCTCTGTTCCTGTGGGAGTTTGCTAAGTATGATCTGCTCCAAGTTCATCCACTTTTCTTTAAATTTCATTATGTCATTTTCCTTTCAGCTGAGGAGAATTCCATTGTGTAAATGTACCACAACTTTGATATCCATTCATCCAGGGATGGGCATTTAGGTTGATTCCAATTCTTAGCTATTATGAATTGAGCTGCCATAAACATGGTTGAACAAATGTCTCTGTACTGAGGCATGAAATCTCGAGAGTAGAGGGATAGCTGGGTCCGTTGGTAGCTCTAGATCCATCCTATTCAGAAACCTCCACACTGCTTTCCATAGTGCTTTCCATACCAGTTTGCAATCCCACCAGCAGTGAATGAGGGTTCCTCTCCCCCACATACTCACATATACCCTCTGGGGAATTCTTTGAAATATAGTATAATCACATATAGAGTCATATAGCAGGTCCCTTACTCCTGAAGTTTAGCCTTTCAAATCTTAGCTCTTCTTCAGTCTCTTTTAAAAATCACCCAATGTCTAAATTTTTCCCCTAAAATTATTGTGATTCTAAAATTCTCCCTAGCTCCGTGCCATTTATTTTCTAACTTCTGACGTGTTGCAGGAAGAGATAAGTGGTTCTCAGGGTGAGAGGCTGAGAGGGGTCGTGTGAGTGAGGGCACCATGAAGAGCAATGAAAGACAGAGAGGTTGCTGGGAAACAGACCTGCAGAGCATGGTCAGGTGGGGCCCATTATCATGCATGTACAGAATAAATTCTATCCTGCTCACCTGTACAACGGAAGGACGAGAAAAACCTACCTGATGCCTTTACTTCTGTAAGCCCTGCTTTTCTCATCTGTAAAATGGATCACAGTGTAATTGTCCTCACGCTCTGTGAGCAGTCCCTGGGTGGCAGTGTCCTTGGCACAGTTTCAGTCTCCTTCCTCTTTGACGCTCTGTTCTCTTGGCTTTCAGAGCCCTGTGCTCTCCTGCCTCTCACTGGACACTCTTCCCCCCTCCTTTTCTGGACTGGTCTCAGCCTGCCCTTCTAGGACAGAGCACCTGCCATTTGGGCCTTGGTCTTCTTCTTCTTTTTAAGTATTTTTTTTGTTTTGTTTTTTTTATTTTTTAAGTATTTTTAAAATTTATTTATTTACAAGGAGAGAGAGAGAGAGAGAGAGAGAGAGAGAGAGCACTAGCTGCTGCAAATGAACTCCAGATGCATGTGGACCTTGTGCATCTGGATTGACGTAGGTACTAGGGAATCAAACCTGGGTCATTAGTCATCTTTGCAGGCAAGTGTCTTAACCACTGAGCATCTGTCCAGCCCTGTATTATACATATTCCCTGCCCCTTGGTCTTGGTCTCATCCAATCTCAAGACTCAATGATGTCTATATGCAGATGATTCAGATTTATTCCTCCATTTCAGACTCTCCCCTAAAGTGCACAATGCTAGATCTGACTGCTTACTCACCATCTTTATTTGGAAGGATTAAGAGACATTCAAAAATCAGTATCCAAGGGCAAGAGTGTAGGTCAGTGGCAGAGTACATGCCTAGCATGCTCACTCATGGGTTCAACACATGGCACCAAACAAAAGAACATCCAAAGTTAAGTTACAGTTCACTGGCCCCATTTGCTTCGACCATTGCATTTCCATCTCAGATTCATTTTCAGGGTGTTCATGATGACATGCCTCCAGTCACCCTTGACTCCATGCTTCTTACCACATTCCACGCAGTCTCTCAGGGAATCTGCTGACTTCCAGTAGAATAGATCCAGAATCAGGTTGGTTTTATCCCATCACCCTGGTACAATTACTGAATTCCTAACAGATTTCTTTATGACCATCCTTGCATCCTGCCCTCACTCTTTTTTCTTCTTAATTTTTTTTCAGTATTGGGCATTTTGTCAAGACAGCAGCCAAAATGATTCTGTTATATTTCAAGTTGGATTGCATCACTTTCCTTATCAAAACTGTGTAATGATGCACATTCCAAGTAAAAAGTGAACTCCCAACAATGGTGCCCTGTGCCCTTGTTCCCTATGATCACCCTTGTTGTGGTCAGCTTTCTAGTTGCTGTGCAGAAAGAACCCAAACAAAAGCGGCTTGTGGAGGAATGGATTTATTTGGCTTACGGACTCGAGGGGAGACTCCATCCTGGCAGGGAAATTTGGTGGCATGAGCAGAGGAGTGGACATCACCTCTGCCACAGCACTGGAAACAGTGGCAGGAAGGTGTGCCAAACAAGCAAGGGGAAGCTGGTTTATAATCCCATAAACCCGCCCCCAACAACACAGCTCTAGTGAGGTTCTAATTCCCGAACTGCCATCAGCTAAGGATAGATCACTGAGAACATATTCATTTGTTTGTGGGGGACACCTGGATCAAACCATGACAACCCTGATCTCATTTTCCAGCTCTGTCCTATTTTTTTCTCTCCACCTTAGTCACTTTAGCTTTACTTGACCATGCAGACTTCCTGCCTTGGGCATTGGACAGTTGCCTCTTTCCCTGGAATGATCTTCCATTTCCCTTCCTTCAGATCTTTGGTACAAGTGGATTTCCTGGAGGCAGGTACTGAGACAGAGTTTGGCACACAGGATGTTCATGAGAAAATGTTCTCGGGGTCAAGGACTGTGCAGGGGAAGAGAAGGAATCGGGATTGGATTGCAAAGTTGTCTCAGTGAAGTTGTCAGACACCTCAAGAAGAGCTGATGTTGGTAGGCTCTCAGTGCCATCCCAAGTTAGGGCAAGTGGGGTAGGCTATCCTGTTCCTGATTCAACCAGTCGTTGGAGAAGGGGAGGGCAGCCTTAGAAGAAGATAAGGGCTGGAATGGCGGCTTAGTGGTTAAGGTGTTTCCCTAGAACCCACATAAAGCCACATGCACAAGGTGGTGCATGTGTCTGGAGTTCGTTTGCAGCTGTCCTCTCTCTCTCTCTCTCTCTCTCTCTCTCTCTCTGTTTCTCTGCCTCAGTCTCTCACTCTCTCAAATAAATAAAATATTAAAAAAAGAAAGATGGCAAGTGGCCCTCTGCTCTCTGCTGGCAGCTAGCCCAAAGCAGCTGGTGGACCAGATGGGGTCATGGGCCGTGCATCACAGCACCCATTGAAACATACTGCTGTTACTCAGGTGCACTCCTGCAGATGAGATCAGAGACAGGCTCCTCGAGATCCTGTGGCTTTTTTCCCCTGGAAGAAACATGTCACAGGGTTATGAGGATGAACTCTAGCCCCTTACATTGCTGCTTGTCTTGGGGTTTCAATTACTGCTCATTTTCCCCGCCTTTATCCTCAATTCTACATTCCCTTTACCCAAGTGGCTTACCTGGTAGGGTGTCCTGGACCCTCACCCTTGAGGGAATCTGTCACCTGGTCACCATGTCCTCCTCTGGCCCCAGCTGCTTCACTTGTCCATTAGCTGTCCAAGTAGATCACCTGGTTGCCAAACACGTGCTTCCCTGTCTCCAGTGTGACAGGTGGGCTCCCTCCTCTCGCTGCTGCGTGTCAATTATCCCTGCTATTAAGGCTTGGCTGTGAAGTGTCCACTAAAGGACTCATTTGTTAAAGGCTTGTTCCCTGATCCAAGCATGTTAAAGGTGGGATTTGGGGAAGTGCTTCAATCATGAGGCTCTGACTCCATAAACAGACTCCATTAGAAGAGACCATCGGGAAGATGGAATTGCAGAGGGTAGGACCTCCTTGGGAAAAGTGGGTAACTGGGGACACGCTTTGGAAAGCTATCTTATTCCTGATCCCTACCTGTCACTCTCTCTGCTTCCCAGCCACCCTGAGATGAGCAGTTCTGCTCCACTATGACTTCTCCACCATGATGGTCTGTCTGCCTTCTCACAGAAACATGGGGCCAAGTAACTATGCACTAAAACCTCCAAAACTGTTAGGCCAAATAAACCTTTCTTTCCTTTAAGTTGCTTCTCAGGTATTTATAACAGCAGTCAGAACTCTGACTAACATGTCTACCAAGATGTTGATGCTTTTTTTTTTTTTTTGAGAAAAGGTCTCATTTAGCCCAAGCTGGCCTTGAACTCGATATATAGCTGAAGTTGATCTTGAACTTCTGATCTTCCTGCCTCCACTTCCCAAGTGCTGAGATTACAGGCATCCAGTTTCCTCAGTGCTGGGGATTGAACCCAGGCCCTTGTGCTTGCTACAAGCTCTCTTCCAACTGTGCTACTTCCCTAGTGCTTTCACTTCCTGTCTCCCAATCCTACCTACACCCCAGAGTGTCAAGACATCCTGGTTGATACTTCAGTCCTCTATCCCATCATCCTCTCCGATAGGACAACATGATGTGATATCACAGCCTATTCTTGGGCCTCCTGTGCTATGATTGGATCGTAAATGTTATGTGAGATCCTGTGCTGGTAGATCACCCTCTGTAAGCATTGAACAGTGGTGCTCCTTGACAGCTATAGGAAAGACAGAACCATCTGCAGGATGCCTAGCTCTCTGTTCAAATTGCTACTCCTTGCTAGGTAGCTTCCTCAAGGGACGACACCGAAGGCAGCAGTACTCAGTGCTGGTGTCTGGGGCTGGCAGGTGGGACAGGCAGGATCAATAGCTAGGTCAGCTTCAGTGAGTGGAAACCCATGCTGGGGGACTCCTGTGCAGCATCTGTCCCTCTTGCCATTGCTAGTCTACTCACGTGCTCCTTTGCCAGCCAGTGACAGAGGAGGGCTAACTTCATCTGGATGCATCAGTTTTGCTCCTGGTTGTTTAGAACTTCTGTGATTGGTGCTATCTTGTGGGCATAATGAAGGCTATGACCTTTGTACCACAGGCCCACTCCTATATGTCCATACAAGAACCTCTGTCATGAGTTTCTTTGTCTTGATCTCTAAATCTTTCTGTTTCAAGGTCACTGACCAAACCATTCACACACTACCCACCAAGTCCTTGTTTGTTCTAAGCTCAGGCTGTTTTTCCAAACACACTAAAAGACAGCTTCTCTGCCTGAAGGTCTGGCTGCACATGGTAGTCTTTCCAGGTCACCCCTGATGACAGTGTGGAGCAGCAACATGCACCCACATATCAAGTCAACTCATCCATGAACAAAACTCGGCTCTTCCCCTCCTATGTTAGCTGGGCATAACCAGCTATTCAGGATTCTCAAGGTGCCATTCGTGTCAGCTGAGGGCAGCACTGATGGTGGGCATGTGGGCCTAGGGAACCAATTCACGCCAATCTCTTGTGGCCTTCAACCTGGCTTGTGGTTGATTCTGAAAATGCCATTTCTGATCTATGACAGACTCGCTGCTGGGCCTGTCTCACCTCATGACTGCAACTCTGAGAGAACCCAGCTCATGATGAGGAGTTCTGTCTGCCTGGTTAATTGTCCAATGGTCAAGTTTGCTGTCTCTTTTAGGCCCAAATAGTATGTTAACTAAGAGCTTTCTAGAAAGGTTTTTAGTTATCTACCACTATGGCCATGTCCCTGCTTCAAAACCCTGTGCATTGTGACTCTCCCTTTGAGACTTGTCACAAATTCCACATGACATCTTCTCCTAACACTGAAGCCTGGAGTACGGTGAGTCTGCCAGATCATAGGGCCCAAGCATCAGAGCCTGGACATGCTGCAAACCACTTCCTGTTCCTGCTCCCATTTAAAACTGGCAGGATTTCACATCACCTTATACCTGAGTTGAGTGCTATCCCCAAGTTTGGAATATACTGTAATATGTAATATGTAATATGTGCTGGGTTCCCTTCTTTATGATGATGAGTACAAGATCCAACAATGTACCCTTTACCTTTTTTAGGTTGTAAAGCTACTATGGTTTTTTCAAACTTCTTCTATTAGCAATTTTCATACATATATGTAATGTATTTTGATCATAATCCCTTCCCATTACTTTGATTTGTGTCCTGTTCTCCTATGCCCCTTCCACTGAGTACCTTTTTTTTTTTTTTTGCTTCTGTATGTATGTGTGTGTGTTTGTGTATGGGCACGCATGGGAGGTATGCATGTATGTGTGGGCATGTATGTGGAGGCTAAACATTGATGTTGGGTTCTTCCTCAATTGCTCTCCATCTTATTCTTTGAGAAGGGTTTCCTGCTGAATTTATTTTGCTAGGCTAGCTAGCCAGTGATCCTCAGAGATGCCCTGCTTGCCCCTCCCAGTGCTGGGACTACAGGCACACACCACTATGCGTGGCATGGGATTTGAACTCAGGTCCTCGTGCTTGCATGGCAAGTACTTTTCTCACTGAGCCATCTCCCACACCTTGTACCATTTTCTTCTGGAGCTTTTTTATTGACAATTCTCAAATATATATATATATACATATATATATATATATATATAATGTATTCTGATCATAATACCCATTACCTTCTGTTGTCTCATTTCCACCCCCCTCCACTGAACCCCTTCTTTCCCATTAATCTCTATTGTGGTTTTTTAAAATATTTATTTGCAGAGAGAGAGAGAGAGAGAGAAGATGAATGGGCAAATAAGGGACTCTAGCCACTGCAAACTACAAATAAATGTGACACTTTGTGAAATATAATTCAAGAAAAGGAAAGGAGGCCACAGAGAGGTTTGAAAAGCCATAGCAATAGATAAAGCAAAAATATCAGCTGTATTTATTAAATCTAAATTTTTTACTTATAACAAGGTAGAAATAAAACACTATATTAAGAGCCAGGCATGGTGGCACAGGCCTTTAATCCCAGCACTGGGGAGGCCAAGGTAGGAGGATCAATGTGAGTTCGAGGCCAGCCAGAGACTACATAGTGAATTCCAAGTCAGCATGGGCTAGAGAGAGATGCCACCTCAAAAAAAAAAAACCTGACTATATTAAATTAAAAGAGGGAATGCCTAGTTCTTGTATTATTTAGAATACAGGTAAGAATATGGATTAGGTTTAGGCTTTGCTAACAAAATGAAATTATGATGCATATTTGAAATTTTACTTTTTATCTCCAAGAAAATGCAGTATGTCCCAGTGTGTGTGTCTAAGTTCTGCAGTGCCCTCATTCATCTGGCTTTTCATCTGTCATGATCCTCTAATTCCTGTAATCTGGTTTAATAAATATTAATGAGAAAATGAAAAGATTAGGAATGGTGGTGTGCAAGAGAAAAACAAAAGCAAAGCACACGAAACTTTTAGAGAACCTGTGTCAACTGTCTGAGAGAGGTCTGTCATAGGCAAGTACACTTGAGATCCACATGTTTCAATATGTGTCCCTTACTCAAATCAGGATGGAGACCCCTGGCTAGACACAGTTATCATTCTGTTAAGAAGCGGAGAATAATCTGACAGTTTCTCAAAACCTTAATCCTATAAGGAGACCCAGGAGGTACCAAAATAATCTTGACCATTACCAAAACACTTGATTACCTGCTAGAGTAAGACCCTATTGCAGAAGACACCACAGGCCTTGGCCACAGGACATCGGAGTACCATCTTGGTACAGAGAGGAAAACTAGCTTCCTCTCAGCTAGCCCTCAGAGTGCTGGAGAGGCCTCTTGGAGCTGCTGGGACAATGGTCACCACCAGCATGGCTAAGCAAGAGACCCTGCAGCCTATGAAATCAACCAGCCAGACAAGATGTACACACTTGTGTGGTCTTTTGAATCTACTTTTGTTCATTTACTGTAGTGTTTTCAAGGTTCATCCATATTGTGGCATGGAGCAATATTTTGTTTTACTTGTGGCAGTGTAATAAAACATGAAAATATTTTTTAAATGTGACACTTTGTGCATCTGTACTGAGGAACTGAACCAGGCTGTTAGGCTTTGCAGGCAAGTGCCTTAACCACTGAGCCATCTCTCCAGCCCTGTCTATTGTATTGTATTTTGATGTCCCTTTTTTTGGCCTTCCTTCATCATTTAGTCAAAATGTTCTTTATGGGGATATGATAGGTTGTCTTGGACCAATGGACTCATAAAAATGTTACAGACATGGCAGAATGCTGAGTCTTCATGTAGGGTCTCTCCTACTCTTGGGAACTCATGTGTCACAGAAGCCTTAAAGACACTAATCACTTCTTACTCACCTGACCCAATAAGCATGATGTCAGCAATACCCAGCCAGTCCAGATTCTCAGGATTATATTATGGCAAGACTATAAATGTATAATACTGTTTTCAGAGAAGCCAGTGTTCAGAGGAAAAAGAATGCACCTGTTGGCTCAGGGGCTACACATTATGTACCCAAGGATGTTTTCATTGACTGAAGCCAACACATCCCATCGGGCACAGCAGCTGCTGCTGAGGCTACTACTTGGCTGATGGTGGCACTCAACCGTCACCCTCCAGGTCTGGATTTTGCAGTATTCAGGTTATTAATTAAGTGGAGATGTGATGAGATCTGCCAACATGCATCCCCTGGGTCTTGCTCAACTGCTTCTGTAAGTACTTCTTATGACTTGCTGTGATTCCTCTGGGACGTGTCCTTCTTTTGATTTACTATCGTGGTGCCTGGGGGAGGAGTGGTGCAGGACTTCAGACATCTCTACCATTACAGCTAAGAAACCAAGGCATATCCAGTTTAATTTTATATTCAATAACTGGGGAAATGGCCCCCTGGTTGGCATACTGAGGACCAGACTTGGGCCAATCTCCTTTTATTAGCTTTTCCCCATGTGCACTTCAGTAACAGTGGTTTTAGGGTCTCCAGGAGGACCACCCCATCCAAGAGTCTTGGGTAGATCATCCTCTTTTCCCATGTCTGATTACCAAAGTAAATGGCCAGTTAATTCCCTTTATGCCAGGACCTGGAAAATATTCCCTACTATCACCGTGACATGACAGGGCACTTCCCCCTGGGACCTTGGTCTGAGAAGTATTGACATCTCGAAAATGAATGGGGAATCTTAACTTTTTATTGGGATGTCTGTGTCTGATTTCCTGATCATCCTTGTGGTTTTTTTTTTTTGGGGGGGGAGGGATTCAATACCATTCTTTATTGTTTAGACATACACTGTTTTTAACACCATCATTTACTTATTGTTAACATGAATTCAAAGCAAATATGCAGTGTCATTTATAATACAGCAAACCAGGAAGATTGCCCTCATCAAATCTTAGTCTTCAGAGAACATCTTCTCCATGAGTTTAGTTTCAAGTTTTTGAGGGGTTCCATATTTAAGTAGTGTAGGTACTACAGTTATTTTCAGTTTTTTTTTTTTGTCTGAAGTCATTATTTGGGTCTCTCCCATAAGCTTGCCTTTTCCTACTTAGCAGTGGATGAAGACACATTCTTCAGCAACATGCTTCAGCCCCTCTCGAAGGACTGGCTCAGCTTTTTTGCAGGCAGTCCGAACACCAGCTCTTCCCCTCGGCGTCCTTAGATGAACGTGGTCTCACCCTGGTGCTGTGCCACAGTGCAGCTGGCCTTGGGCCGGAGAAGTCCTCCCTGACCGCCCATGCTTGTTTCTCTTCTGCTCTATTATGCTGGCTGTGTTCTATTAAGTCCATACAATTCTCTGAGGGCCAGGGTCCCCAGCTGCTATGTCAACCTTGCTCATTACAATAATTGCATCCACCTGGCTTCTGAGCGTTCTGCACCACATCTGTTCTGTATTGTTTCAGGATCCTGTTTCACCCATCACCTGTGGTGGGAAACTCCACCCTCAGCCCTGGCTTAGAGATTCAGGTGATCCTGCTGCTTTCTCCCTCCTCCTTCACCAGGGCATCTCTCACTGCCTGGGGTATCTACCCTCTGGGTCTCCCACGGACTACCATCATCTGACAGAATTTCCTACTGTGTGTAGTGTGTTGATTTTAACAGGTCTTTATTGTTTTCTTCCAATTGTTGCATTTCTGCCTCTCCTGTGGGCCATAAGTTTCTTCTGATTTCTCTGAGCCTTCTTAGCAGGAAGTTATTGCTGCTGTACCGGGATTAGCAAGAATCCTAAGAGAGCTCTCAAATGGATATTTTCTCCCTTTACCATCTTTGTGCTCGACCCCAAACTTTCAGATTCATCCTGGGCGTGTTCTTCCAACAGCTCCTGGCACAGGCTGGTGGGTTCCATAGCTCCTCAGAAGCCCTCTCCTCCATTGTCAGCCCCAGGCTACCTCTGGCTAGGGTGTGTCATAACTGTCCTAGTTATTGGTCTTAGGGTTAGGAGGGCAGGTCGTGGCAGATTCTGTAGAAAGTGTTCAGTGTCCACATTGTCCTGAAGAAAAGAGCCCTTTGAGTCTCCTGGAAGCCAGAGGGAGTGGTAGGTCACTTTTACAAGTTCAAAGTGATGTGGGAATTCAGGGTCTTTGGGTATAATCACTCAAGCATTCATATCCTACATCAGAAACCTATTCTTTTCCCACCTGGGCCCTGGCCTTGGCGTAGACCTGCTTACTTTACTATACGA
Organism: Zapus hudsonius; assembly: GCA_004024765.1. Lineage (NCBI taxonomy): Eukaryota > Metazoa > Chordata > Mammalia > Rodentia > Dipodidae > Zapus > Zapus hudsonius. The sequence continues at coordinate 29,054 of PVHP010005353.1, forward strand.
TCTTTGCTGCTGGGATGATTACGTACCTAGCCTCGGCTTCCCGACTCCAGGTGCAGGAAATGAGAGTCTCCTCATATGCTCCCAGGGAGTTCTTTTTGGCTTGCACACTAAGTTTTTAATTGCTGATTATTCTTTTTTTTCAATACTTCATTGCTTTTTCAAACTGCTAATTATCCTTAGCAAAAAGCTACCCAATTGCACCACACTTGTGATTATTTCTCCCATAATTCTCCAACACCTGCCACATCATTCTTTCTGTTGCATCCCCTTCTACTGAAAGACTTGTCCAGTTTACTACCAACCAGGGTTTAACCATTTCATGACTACCTCGTGCTAGCTAAGGAGTAGCAGAATGTTGTCTCCTGCCATTATTGGTCCTCCTTCCCAGCTGTGTGGTGGGTGATCTAACTCTAAACCCTGTCTTAGCACCTGCTCTCTTGGCTCTCTGCTAGGACCCAAAGTTTTGGGTTGCAATTCCAGAAAGGCAAACACTAACTTAGCACAAAAAGTACTCTTGGTATGATAACCACCAGTGAATGGGAAGGGAGGGAGGCAGGAATGCTTGGAGGCTGATTGGACCACAGTGGAGTCTCGGTGAGGCCTCAGGCAACCCATGGAAGCTCTGAAGCTGGGGTGACCATTCAGAGCAGCCTCAAATTGGGATGTAGCACCAGGCATGGTTGTATGTGGGATCTTCTCCCAAGAGCTGGGGTGGTCTTGGGTAAGGTAACTTTATCCAAGGCAGTTCTCAGAGATGACTGACTATTGAGGGCTAGGGACCCTAAACTATAAGAATAGTCTTTGTTAAGTATTGAAGGTACCCAGAGACAGAATCAGAGCATCACTTCTGCCATAACAAACAGACCTCATTCCCCTACTTCCTGCCCAATGGAGGAAGCCCGACACCTCTAGACATAGAACTTAGCATCTTCTAGCAAAATATAATCAACCTTTTATCATATTTATTGTTTAGTATCAATTTCCTCTGCTAAAATGTAAAATCAAGGGGACAGAGACTTCTGCTCATTTTCTTAAATTAATTATTAATTAAATTATTAACAACTAGAGAAAGTCCTGGCACATAATAGGGGCTGAAGAATGTTTGCTGACTCAGTGATCAAATAGATGAATGATTAACCCCTTGGATTGTTGTGACAATCAAATTGCACTCTATGAAGTGTTTAAACAGACCGGGCACACAATAACCACCATAGAACCTATTATCACGGCACAATTTAGTCTTAGACCAATAGGTCAATAGTGATTGTCTTTTGTGATTATAGGTCATTTTTGTTTTGTTCTTTAGAACTTTTGTGTTTTCTTTTTAAAAAATATTTTTATTTATTTAGGAGAGTATGGACATGCCAGAGTCTCTTGCTACAAATGAAATCTAGGTGCATGCACCACTTTGTGCATCTGGCTTTATGTGGGTGCTGGGGAATGGAACCTGGGCTGTCAGGCTTTGCATGGAAGAGCTTTTAACCACTGAGCCATCTCCTGAACCCCTATTTTTTTAGATAAATTTAATGGACAAATAATGAGTAGTTATCCCCATTTCCCCAATGCCCCTATTCCCTATCCCCAATCAGCTGGATATCCTCCTCCATGGGCAATCTGCATCAGTCCATGGGGTAGGGGGTTATGGATATCCTAGGAGTCAGCCCGGTTCTACCCACCTTAGTGTGATGTTACTTGGGGGGGGGCGATGTCTCTGGGAGTTCTCCCCCACAGTGGCTCTTACAATCTTTCCGCCCTGTTCCCTGAGTCATGGTGGGTGAGTATTATTAAGGCTGCTTTATTGTCTTAGGGGACTCTGTACTTCTGCTTTACGTTGTGTTGAAAATAGTTGATGTCTGTCTGTCTTATCCTTTGTTGACTGATTAGCTGTGGTTATGGGTCCCTTGTTTGTCCCACCATTCTCTGCGGGGTTCCATATGGATCCTCCACGGTAGGTCTGGTGTGGCTCATCTCTTGCCAGGATATCAGCTATCGGCCTGCGGTTCATTGGTAGGGCCCAACCCCTATTTTGTAAACTTACTATGATAAGCAATTTAACTTTGTAACCAGAAAAAAGAAAGTTATTAAACTGAGAAATAGAGACTGGAGCGATGGCTCAGTGGTTAAAGGTGCTTGTTTGCCAAGACAAACATCCTGAGTTCAATTTCCCACAAAGTGGTGCATGCCTCTGGAGTTTGTAGTGGCAAGAGGCTCTGGTGTGCCCATTCTCTCTCCCCCCCTCTCTCTCCTTGAAAATAAATAAATAAAATATGTTTTAAAAAAACAGAAACAATTTGGGGTGTGCTAGCTAGCTGAAAGAATGAAATGGCTGATGGGCATCACCTTGGTGGTGTGCACCAAGTGACTCAACAGTAAGTTTCAAATGGCCATTGAGCACCTAGGCTGGTGCCCAACCACAGCAAGCATTCAGCAACTATTTATTTGGAATTAAGGAGCGAAAAGGCTGGCACCATGAAGTCAGGAGGTATTTCTTGAAAGTAATATTCTCAGTCTGAGGAGGTTTTAAAATGTGCAGTTTGGGTCTCAGTTTTCCTTTTGCCAAAGAGGTAATAAATCCCTGTTTCTACTCTGACCCTTTAGTGACCTTGTGGAACTGCCTCAAGGATAAATGATTCCAATGCCATCACTATGGAAAGTTCAGCAGCTTTTATTTTTTGATGGAAATAATAAGTGGATCACAAAATTTATATGACTATGGAAAGGGCTCAGGAAAGTCCAAACATGCTGAAAGAACAAAGCTGAGGGCTAAAGGTATGGTTCAGTGGTGGAGCACTTGCCTAGCATGTTCGGGGTCCTGGGATCCAGCCCTGGCACTGCCAAAAGGAAGGGAGGGAGGGAGGGAGGGAGGGAAGGAGGGAGGTAGGGAGGGAGAAGGGAGGAGGGAGGGAGAAAGAAAACAAGGGAGGAAGGGAGAGAAAGAGAAACAGAGGGAGGGAGAAAAAAGTGAGAAGAAACACATTTCCTGATTCTGTAGGAGTCAGGACAGTGAAGTTCATGAATAGAGTTTCGTGGAATAAAACTGAAAGTCCAGAAATACCCCTGGTATATATGCTTTTCAACAAGGGTGCCAAGACATCAAAGTAGTCTCTTTTTTTTAATTTATTTTTTAATATATTTTATTTATTCATTTTCAAGCAGAGAGAGAGAGAGAGAGAGAGAGAGAGAGAGAGAGAGAGAGAGAGAGAGAGAGAGAGAGAGAACCAGGGCCACCACCTTGTGGGTCTGGCTTGTGTGGGTCCTGGGGAATTGAACCCGTGGGCCTTAGGCACTGGAGGCAAGTGCCTTAACCGCTGAGCCATCTCTCCAGCCCCAAAGTAGTCTTTTAAACAAATAGTATAGGGACAACGGAGCGTACTCATGCCAAAGAAGAACAAAGTTGGAGGCCTATGTCATACCATATTAAAGCTAATTCAGGTGCTGGAGAGATGGCTCAGTGGTCAAGGCACTTGCCTGCAAAGCCTAATGACCAGGGTTCCATTCCCCAGTACCCATGTAAGCCAGATGCACTAAGTGGCACATGCATATGTAGTTTGTTTGCAGTGGATAGAGGCCCTGGTACGCCCATTCTCTCTATCTGCCTCTCTCTCTCTCTGTATGTATGTGTGTATGTGTCTGTCTCTCTCTGCCTGAAAATAAATAAATAAGTAAATAATTTTTTTAAAGTTAATTCAGTGCTAGGGAGCTGGCTCAGTGTACAAAGCACTTGTCACAGTGTGAGGCCTTGAGTTCAGGTCCCTAGAACCCATGTAAAGCCAGAGGCATAGCATGAGCATCTGTGACCTCAGCACTCCTACTTACCACAGTGGTAAACAAGGAAAGATGCTGCCTTAAATCAAGGTTGAAGGTGAGGACTGAGCAGAGGCTGTCCTCTGACCCATGCACATCCTAGCACGCCCATGCCTACATTCACACACGCACACACACTCACAAAATAGCTTTTTTAAAGTAAATTTGGGGCCCAGTGTAGCGGTATAGGCCGATAATCCCAGCCATTGGGAGGCAGAGGCAACAGGGTTGGGAATTTGAGGTTAGTTGGGCTATATAACTCCAAACCAGGTCTCCACAACATAGGAAAAACCTGTCTCAAAAACAAAAAAGTTAATTCAAAATGAACTATAGCCAAGTATGGTGACACGTGCCTTTAATCCCTACACTTGGGAGGCAGAGGTTGGAGGATTGCCATGAGTTCCAGGCCACCCTGAGACTACATAGTGAATTCCAGGTCAGCCTGGACTACAGCAAGACTCTACCTTGAAAAGCAAGCAAGCAAACAAACAAAAATAGACTGTAGACCTAAATGTAAAAGCAATATTACTTCATGACATTGAAGTCATTGGCTAAATTTTTGTTTTGTTTGTTTCCAGGAGCTAGGCAAGTGCTCTGCCATTGAGTTACACTCAGCCGTTATTTACAATATGACATCAAGTCCTAGGTAACAAGGGGAAAACTACATAAACTTGGATGTTATTTAAATGAAAATGTATGTTTCAAAGGGCATCAAGGAAGAGAAAGGAGGACACACAGGCTGGGAACAAATATTTGCAAATCATAAATCTGACAGGGCATTTTTATCTAGAATATGGATGTAATTCACATCTGTAAGAACTCTTCATTCATTCATCTATGGACACAGGATCTTTCTATGTGGCCCTGGCCACTGTTAGTCATGGGGAAATCCAAGTCCACAATACAGTGAGGAACCACTTTGTACCTCGAGGATAGGCAGTGAGAAAAAGGAACCAAAACAAGGGTTGGCGAGGATACAGAGAAGTCACCCTCACACAGTCCTCCTACATCGAGGGAACATGAAATGGAGAAACTGCTCTGGAAAATAATTTGGCAGTTCCTCAAAAAAAAAAATTAAACATAGAATTACTATAGGAACCAAAAAATACCACTCCTCCATGTACACCCAGGAGAACCCAACACTCACATTTACATAAAAATTACACATACATGTTCACATTAGCATACTCCTCATAGCCAAAAGGCCAACACAACTCAAATGTCCATTAACGGATGAATGGATCAACGAAATCCTCACAATGCCTTGGAGGATGGCTCAGTGGTTGCTTAACATGTATAAGGCCCTGGTTCAAGTCCAAGCACCACCAGCCAAACAAAAACTCTAATGGACTATAATAGAATATTATTAAGCCATGGAAAAGAATGAAATTACTGATATATAAAACAACATGAACGAGCTTTGACAGGCAGAGATATCACTACACTGAGGAGGTCAGCAAAGTGAATGAACTTTGGAAACATGTTAAATGAAAGAAGGTGGATGCAAGGTCACATGTTGCATTGTTCCATTTAAATGGAACATGCCAAATCTGAAACTGTATGGATAGACCATTGTGATGGTTAGGTTTTGTTGTCAACTTGATCTTTTTAATTATCTTGGGTGGGTCTCTGAGGATGTTTACAGGAAGGCAGCCTCTCAGTAGGGGGCAGGATGTAAGGAAGCTCAGGAGAGCTAGAAAGTAACATCCCTTCCTGTGTGGGCAGGGCAGGAAGGAAATTCCAGAGACTCAGGAAGCCATTAAGTCTGGGATAGGGTTGCAAGACCCCACCCTAAGGATATATAATGGGGAAGAAATTCTCTCCTTGGCCCCTCCTGCCTGTTTGCTATTGTGTGTGTGGTGTTGGTGATGGGTTTCTCTCTCTGCTTGGACCTGTGAAAGAGGGTCAACCTCTTTTGCTGTTACAGAACTTCCCCTCAATCTATAGTTTCAATAAATACTTTCCTCCCCCAAATTGTGCCTGGTTTGAAGATTCATCCCAGCAGCATCTGGCTGACTGCAACAACCATATATAAATTATCTGGTGGGATTGAGAACTCAGCTCAGTGTGAGACGCTCAGTGTGTGAGCTCTGGCTTCATCTTCAGCCCTTACACACATATCAAAATTTAAGAAAAGACAATAAAGCTGGGCGTGGTGTAGCACACCTTTAATCCCAGCGCTGGGAAGAAGTAGGAGGATCACTGAGAGCTCAAGGCCAGCCTGAGATTACATAGTGAATTCCAGGACAGCCTGGGCTAGAGTGAGACCCTACCTCAAAAAAGCAAAAATAAATAAAATAAAGAAATAAATAAGAAGAAAATGGCCCCAGTACTGGGGAGGCTGACATAGAACAATACCTGTGAGTTTGAGCCTTAGCCTAGAGCTACAAAGTGAGTTCCAGGACAGCCTGGGCTAGATCTTATGGGGAGAGGTATGTAGGAGTAAAAGAAAATAAAAGGAAAAAAAAGGGGAAAAAAAGGAAAAAAAAAGAAATGTAGTTTGGTGGTTGTGGAGGCTGGGAAATGATTCCTCATGAGTGCAGGTTTCTTTTTGGAGTAATGGAAATGTTCTTAAATGTTGAAATCATTTTTTAAAAAAAATGTTCTGTGAATATACTAAAAGGCACACTGAATTGCACGATTTAAAGGGGTAGAATTTGTGGTACATAAAGTGTATTTAAATATAGCTGTTATATAAAAAAGAAAAGGTCAAAACCACAACGATGTGTTTTGGGCCAGAGCCCTGGAGGTTAGGCTAGTGCACACCTCATCCCTGCAGGTCACAGGACATCCTGGGCCATCTTCTCCCAGTCTCACCATGCAGGCAGCTGGGCTCCTCCACCACAGGGCACCCTGGCCAAGAGCCTTCTATGGGACTACTGGATGGCTGCCAACAGTTACCAGGCTGCCCTGGGAGCGCCCACAGAAGCCTCTTGTCTCTTAGCTGGGAAGTTCCACCCCTCAGCCTGGGCCTCCTCTAGTCCCTGTGGCCCCACGGGATCACAGAGGTGATCCACTCACCAGGCAGAAACATTGCCTGGTGCTTTTTAGAACAGACTGCCTGCCTCCTGAGGTGCACCCTGCTGAAATTTCAAGTCAGTAGGTCAAAGGTAAACTCCCCAGATGACTCAGATGATCAGCCAGATTTGGGAATCTTCATCCAGTTCTGCCTCCCACCCAGGACTGCAGCCTCCCTGCCAGGAGACTGACTCAGCTTTTCCAAAAGCTTTCCCTGACTGCCTCATCCTCCAGGAGGGAGGCGCTCCACCCAGATGCCTCTAACTAGCTCATCACTTCCTCTGCCCAAATTCTAGCTGAGGATTGGGTGAAATTGTCCTCCCTCTCCTTCCCCTTCCCCTTCCCCTCCCTCTCCCACTTCAAAGAAAAATTGCATATTACCCTCAATATCGAGCCTGGTGTGGTGGCACACACCTTTAATCCCAGCACTCGGGAGGCAGAGGTAGGAGGATTGCCATAAATTCAAGGCCACCCTGAGACTACATAGTGAATTCCAGGTCACCCTGGCCTAGAGCGAGACCCTACCTCGAAAAACAAAAAACAAAAATAAAGTCAACCCTCAATGTCTATGTGATGGTTAAATTTTGTTGTCAACTTGACCTTTTTAGTAATCTTGGGTGGGTCTCTAATGTTCACAGGAAGGCAGCCCTCTCAGTAGGGGCAGAATTAAGGAAGCTCAGGGGAGCTAGAAACAGACATCCTTTCCTGGGAAGGCAATGCCGGAAGGCAATGCCGGAAGGAAATTCCAGAGACTCAGGGAGTCAACAAGTCTGGGAAAGGGTTGCAAGACCCAGCCCTAAGGCTATATAAAGGGGCGAAAATCAACCCCCCCCCGCCCCTGCCACTGCCTATTTCGTTGGTGTGTGGATGGTGTTGGTGACGGGTTTCTTTCTCTGTGACCTGTGAAAGGTGGCCAGCCTCTTTCACCATTATGGAACTTCCCCTGGATCTGTAGCTTCAATAAATCCTTTCCTCCTATAACTGTGTCTGGTTTGGAGATTCATCCCAGCAGCTCCTGAGCTGACTACAACAGTCTGTCTCTTATAATGACTGTGTATCTAATGAGTGAATGAGTGCCATCAGAACCATACTGCCCTCATTTTCAAGGTGTATTGATTGTGTCTGTACAGCATTCGGTACAAAGATTTTGGTAAACTAATATTTACTTGTTTTTTTTTTTTTTTGAGAGGGTATGTTGAACTCCTGGGCTCATACTCCTGCCTCAGTCCCCCAAGTGTCTGGGACTCCACTGCTCCTGGATTATGTGCCTGCTATGTGAGAATTATAATTTGATAGATACATCAACTCTGAAGATTGGGCTGTTTTGTGGAAAGGAAGGGCTGGTTAAGCTGTTCTCAGAAAAGCAATTTTTAGCTGGGCATGGTAGCACATGCCTTTAATCCCAACATTTGGGGGGCAGAAGTAGAGGGATCATAGTTGAGTTTGAGGGCAGTTTAGGACTAAGAGTGAGTGTCAGGTCAGCCTGGGCTAGAGTAAGACCCTACCTCAGAAAAAAACAACAATTTTTAGGATGTACCATATCCTGGGAAGGTTCTGTGTCCCTAGGACAATAACAAGCTTTAAGCTCTTTTTTTATGTAAACATGAGGGAAAAGTGACCTACTGTCAGCTATTCCTAAACCTCCATTCTTCCATTCGTCCCCCAAGGGCAGGCTCACATTTAGAGGCATCTGACACTTCTCTTAAACAATCTTAGAGACTCTAAGTGCTTGTTTCTCTACTACTGATGAATGTCCACAGGCAGGAGCCTAGGATATGCTCAAATGTGACACTTCATCTGACCTAGCTCCTTTGTGACACATCCAGAGAGCCATCATGGTGGATGACAGGAATATCCCTGACATCATCCCCATGCTGGGATAAGCCAGCCATAGCTTTACTATATACACTTATATATACATATGACATGTGTATGTCCTCCACTTCATGACTAGATATATCTTCTATACAACTTCCTCTCAACTGAATCCCCATGAAACAACATAGAGGGAAAGCGATGGAGGGGAAGTCAGAGTTAAGGCAGAGGTCTTAGCTAGTTAAAATATATTACTTTTGAAATATATGTAAAAATATATAGCCATGAGAGCTCCCAGAACTGTAGAAAGGAATAAGTCCCTTCCACAGTAAATGTACTACTGCTTCTAACACCATTTATTGAGCATATTGCATGCTGGGCTCCGGGTATAAGCAACACAGCTAAAGTCCATGACCTCATGGAGGGACCTCTAGTCCGATTAAAAGAGTTCTTGTTCTCTTCATTTTAGAGCAATGGGTGTTTACTGCCTGTCTAAATAAATGTTTGCGCAGTAAATAAATACCAGAATGAAGGAAACATTTCAAAACTAAAAGCTCTTTTCCCAGAGACTTGGTATGTCAAAAATGAAATTCAATACAAATTACAAAGGCTACAAAAGCCTATGAAAAAAATCATAAGAATGGTAATCACATGGGTGTTGCACCACAGTTTTGCAGTAGGACTATTGTTCCGACACATATTACCATTGGCCAGGAACCAGAGATTCCTCTCCCTTCTGGAACTCGGTTGGCAAGGCAGCCAGTATGTCTCCCAGGCAGGCCTCGCTCAGGTGTGGATGGTAAACACAGGAAGAGACGAGTGAGAACCGGTCCCACCCCTGCTTCTGCTTCTGTTCCCTGGCCACCAGAGCTGAGCTTAGCTCTCCGGTGTTCACCTGTCATTCCTTTTAACCAGCTGAGTATGACACATGAGCCTTCCCACTGGCCCCCTGCTTCACATACACAATGCCACAGTTTCCTGTCACCAACCCTGCATCTGGTCCTTCCTTCATTCCTATTTCTGTGGAACCAGATCCCAGCTCTACTCAGCTCTGTGACCCTCCCAGCTGTGGCAATTATGAAGACATCAATTAAAACTTGGTCCCATTTCAAAATGATCATAGCAATAGTACCTATTTTATGGGCATTAAACGAGATAATGAGGGCTGGAAGTGCACTCAGTGGTTGAGTACTTACCAGCATGCACAAGAGCTTCCTGCACCCAAAGGCTCAGCACAATGCTTGACTCAAGAAGCCTTCTCTGGTGCCAGGTGTGGTGACACACACCTTTAATTCCAACACTCTGGAGGCACAGGTAGGAGGATCACCATGAGTTCCAGGTCAGCCTCAGACCATAGTGAATTCCAGGTCAGCCTGGGATAGAGCAAGACCCTACCTTTTACTGCTAAAATTTCCACAGACAGTGGTGTCTTTCATCATTATAGTATCCTCCTAGCTTGCCTTCCAAGATCTGACTCATCAAACACACACTTGCTTTGTTTCCCCTCCCTTTTATTCTACAGGCTACTTCTCACTATTTAACCAAATTCAATTTATTCCTTTTTTTTTTTTTTTGAGGCAAGGTCTCACTCTAACCCAGGTAGACCTGAACTCACTCTGTAATCCCAGGCTAGACTTTATCTCTCAGCAATCCTCCCACTTCATCCTCCCAAGTGCTGGGATCAAAGACATACGGCGCCACCTTGCAAGGCTCAATTTTTAAAAATCTTACCACAAAAATAAGAACTATCCTTGACACACATACACCCACTGCCTGTCTTTCTTCTTGACATTTTTTTTAAAAACAAGGTCTCACTATGTATTCCAGATTAGCCTGGAACTCACTAGCCCAGGCTGGCCTGTTTCAGCCTCCTAAATTCAGAATGACAGGCACGTTCTTTAAAGGGAAATTTGTTCCCAGTCTAGTCTGGCTTCTTCCCTACCTCCTGTTTTAGCCACCGACTGCTCCACTCTACTCCGGCCTCCCCAGGACTAGATCCAACAGTGCTCTAGTTCCTTGCCTCTTGACCTTTCAGCAAAGTGGTCATGGTCCTTTGAATTGCTTTTCTCCCCTTAAGTTCATGACTGGCTGTTTTGTCTAAAGCTCCTGTTTTTCCACCCACCCGCTCAGCCTCCAGTGAGCTCCTTCCCTGTCTTTTCTTGTTCTTTCCATCTGGACCCATCCCTAAGAGACTATGCGTGCTCTCTCTTGTTCTGTGGGTCTGTGGATTACTTAGGGAGTCATTGCACACTGACCCCCTGTTCATCCACAGAGCTGGGTGGGTAGTCTTGGAACAAGTGAGCACATGAAAGGAAGAACTCTCGGGAGGCAGGTGCAGTGAACAGCTCATTTATTAGATTGGGAAGGGTGCTTTTATGCAGAAGGGAAAAGGAGAGGGAGGGGGATAAGCGGCAAGGGGATTGGCGGGGGCAGGGTGGCCTGTGGATGTCTCATGAAAGGATTGTTAGGGGCCAGATGCATAGATAAACTAGAGGGACTTTTTGTTGCCTGGGCCTTGTTATCACCTTATAGCTGAATTATGTGAAATCCAGTAAACTCAGGCCTTGAAGTGCCTGGACTTATCAGGGTTTGCTGGGGCCTGCCAGGTAGCTGGAGGTTGGGGAGGGAAGGGGTCAGTCAAACTCTTGCAGGTCTCAGGATGAGATTATCGAGGTTCCAGGCCAGTCTCAAATTTCCTTTAACCCTGTGTCCTCCATGCCTCTCAGAGAGGTCCCACATTGGTCTAGCCTCTGCTTGGTTCTTCCTACTACATGGGGCCTATGTTAGCAGCCAATGCTGAAGATCAGTCACTTAGTGCCTCCAGTCCTGATGGACTCTGTATGAACCTGACCATCCCCTGCTCTTCTCTACTGACAAACCATGTCCCCTCACAGTCCACAGGCTCCAGAATAACCCATCATCTTCCCCAGAAACCAGTTATTCCTCTCTCCCATGTTCCAGTGACTTGCATCATTCTCCACCCAACTGCCCAAGAGGAAACTCAGTTTCCCCTCCTCTTCTCCTGTATCCAGTCATCCCTCCTGCTTGTCTCTCTACGCACCTGCTTCTTTCCATCTCCCACCACTCCATCTTCAGAGGCCTCCTGGCTTCCAAACACCCTCCTTCTTCCCAGGATAAACCCAGACTCCTAAGCCTGTGGGTGAGGCCTGGAGAGACACCCTTGATGATCTGGGCTGACTCACCTCTCCAGCCTCCAGCTATGGAGATTACACCATCTCCTCTCCATTGCAACCACACAAAACCCATGAGGCTCTTCCTTACCTCTGGACCTTTGATCTTGACACTTATTCCTCTTGGGATATTTCTAACCTTTAGTTCTTTGTGTGCATGTGCACATGTGTATAAGGTGAGTGTGTCCACACGTGTGTCACGGCACACCTAAGAGGTCAGAGGACATCATCAGGTGTCAGTCCTTACCTTTTACCTTGATTGAGGCATTTCATTGTTTACTGCTGCATTTGCCAGGCCAGCTGGCCCATCAGTTTCCAGGTGATTCTCCTGTCTCCGCAGTCTTTCTGCCCTAGGAATGCTGGGATTACAGACGTTAGTGCTACGACATCCAGCTTTGATATGCATTCTGTGATCCGGATTCAGTCTTCATGCTTGCTTGGCAAGTGCTTTTATCTTTATCCACTAAGCCATCTCCCCAGCCCTCCTTTAGTTCTATCTAATTTAACTCGGCCTGTTTCCCACAGACCCCCCCCCCAAATTAATGAATCTATCATAACATTCCTAGCACAGAGTTCTCGCTGCCTATGGCCACTCTTTTCTTCTAGTCTGAAAACTTAAGAGGAGGGGACTCAGGCTTTTGGTCACCAGCTACCCTCAGACTTGGGCCTGGCATGAGGGGCATGCCAGATCTGTCATTGTTTGGCAGATTCCTGGCACATGGCTCTGCTACATAGCCATGGCATCCAGGAGAAGCAGGTCCCTCCGAGCTGCCCAGAAATCTTTGAAAGCAACTCTTTCCTGGTGTTTCAACATCTGCCCCCAACATTGTTTCCAGGGTCAATAGAGTCTTGAACTCTGCTAAAGGGATGGGGGTAAGAAAAGGCAGGGAGCCTGGAAAACAGCTTGGGTTTTCACTTTTCTGAGATCTAGTCTTTTTGTTCTCTGCCCTCCCCACCCTGTTTTCCACCTCTCAGTATCTCTGAATCATAGATCACCCACTTTTCCTTCCTTTCCATGTTAGACGAGGAGGCTTTTGTTTGAATCTGTTTCCCAAAGTTCATGGGTTGGAAAGTGGTTAAGTCTGGGGTGATGTCATACAACAGTGTTGAAAGGTAGGTTTTTATGGGATGTTGTCATGAGCCCTCATGAGTGGGCTCCTGGTTCTGTGGCAGGGGACTCCTGACTAAAATTATGTTCACACTCTCCACACCCTTTCTCTTCCTCCTCCCCACCTTTCTCTCTTCTTCTCTCCTTTCCTCCCTCCTCCTCTTCTCTCTTCTTTCTTTCCCTTTCTTTCTCTTTCCTTTCTTCTCTCTAGTCTTCTTTCTCCTTCCCTCCCTCCTTTCCCCCTCTTGGCTTCCCTCCTTTTATTTCTCCCTCTGACCCTCTCCCTCCCTCTCTCTTTTTCCTTTCCCTCTCTGTTTCCCTTCTTTTCCTCTCTTCCTCCCTCCCTCTTTCCTTCCTTCCCTCTCCCCTTTCATCCCTCCCTCATTCTTCTTCCTCTCTGCCTTCTTTTCTTTTTCTCTCCCTTTCTTTTCCCTTCTCCTTCCATTTCCCTCTTCTTTTGTGCCAAAAGATGATATGGCAAGAACAACATTTAGGGATGGGGTCGCACGCCTTTAATCTCAGCCCTCAGGAAGCAGAGGTAGGAGGATCACTGTGAGTTTGAGGCCACCCTGAGACTACATAGTGAATTCCACTCGTACCTTGACATCGTACTTCTCAGCCTCCAGAACTGTGAAGATAAATGTCCTCCCTTTACTAGTTGACCATTCTGGGATATTCTGTTGCACCTATGAATTGACTGCAGGACTTCACTCAGACTAAGCACGTGCTCTTGACACGTTCTATCTGTCTTGAACTCATCTTCCTACTTCCTCTTCATGACCTCCTGCACTTGCTCGTCTTTCACTGACTTTCCCCTACACTTTCCTCCTGTTGTTTTTACCGACTCTCTCCTTCCTCCCTTCGCCCACATCACTGAAAATGCTTTCTTTAAGGACACGAGTGACCTAGCGTGGCTCTGTGTCCAAGTCAGCCCTGTACACTACCGACATGGATGCTCCTCTGTCATCTTCCCATCATCCTGCAGAATTTACTGTGTCACCTTGTACAAGGGGTGGGGTACCAAGAGGTGGCCCCTGAAGTCCCAATATCCCCTTCAAGGGCACATTTGAAGTAACTTTACTTCTTCCCATTAGACCTCACCTCCTAAAGGTCCCCCCACCTCCCAATAACACTGCCCAGAAACCAAACCTTTAATAATACATGGACCCTTCCAAAGCATAGCAGGAATACAGTTGTTAACAAAGGAAACCAAGGCCCAACAGAAGCAATAACACTGAATGGCTGGAGGAATTTCCAGGCAAGTAGAAATAAAAATTGTGCTGTGAAAAAAAAAAACAAGAATTCACACCTTTTTTCCATTTTGTTTGTTTGTCTTTGGTTGGTTGATTTACTTTTCAGTATCTGCTGAAAAGTGACCAAGAAATGCAGAGAGAGAACTAAACTGAGTGGGTCGGCTCAGGACAGAACATGTTGGAAATGCATAATAAAAAAATTACTCTCCCAAAGCTTCATAACTTTAGCAAATTTGTGGCTTTGGGTTAACCAAGGCTAGAATTCCAGAACTCAAGTTACCCAAGTATGGCAGGCCAGGGGAATTTCTGTTTGGCTGGATGGGAAATCTTCAGTGTCAGCATTTGTTTTCATCTGGGATCAAAATTTTGGCCTAATCTGTGAGTGACTTTCTTTCCATCTTTGTGTTGATAACAAGTCTGAGGCAGAAACAGAGAAGTCAGTCCATTTAAGTCTATGTGTGGCCATCAGCCACAGAAAACATGGTATCCATTCCCAGGCAGCTCATTCACCTGGCATTAGAAGACACTGGTCACTGCAGGGTGCATGGACCCCACTGCTCGCCAGTCTCTTTACCACAAACTGCCCTGACTCCCCAGCTGACACTCACAGGCTCCATCTCCCCAGGGAGCTAGAAGCTTCTGAGGATGAGGACTCACTTCTCCTACAGTTCTCATGTGCAATGAGACAGTTATTCTGTCACTGCTCAACTGAAGTTGTAGAACATACATAAGCATTACAGGACAGATCTAGGTCTGGGCATGTAGCTCACATGGTAGAGTGTTTGTCTAGCATCCATGAAGCCCTGGGTTTGACCCCCAATTACTGCATAAAACCAGGTGTGATGGTGTGTGCTCTGGAGGCAGATGGAACAGAAGTTCATGTTCATCCTCGGCTACAAATCTAGTTCCAGGCCAGCCTGGGATATGTAAGATCCTATCTCAAACAACAACAACAACAACAAAACAAGAAAAACAAAAGGATAGATCCAGGTGTGTCCAACCTGTAGCCCATGGACTGACTGCATGCGGCAGCATGGGAAGAAGAGCTATGTGTGATCCAACACAAAATTGTACATTTACTTAACATGAGACTGGGGACTTTGTTTGTTTGTTTGTTTCTTGAGGTAGGGTCTCACTCTAGCCAAGTTGACCTGGAATCCACTATGTAGTCTCAGGTGGCCTTGAACTCAAGGTGATCCTCCTGAGTGCTGGGATTAAAGGTGTGAGGCACCATGCCCGGTAGAGGATTTTTTTATTTTTTTATTTTTTGGTAACTCAATTGCATGGTTCTTTTTAAAAAATATTTTATTTATTTATTTGCAAAGAGAGAGAGATAGAGAGAGAGAAAAGAGAAGAGACAGAGAGAATGGGTATTTCAGGGCCTCTCCCGACTGCAAACAAAATCCAAATGCATGGGACACTTGGTATATCTGGCTTTATGTGGGTACTGGGGAATCAAACCTGAGTCAAACGGCTTTGCAGGCAAGTGTCTTAATAGCTGAGCCTTCTCTCCAGCCCAATTGCATGGTTCTTAAACATGAACTTTATAGATTACAACATCATGTCACAATGTCCAATGGTTGGACACACCTGGGGAGAAGTGATAGTGGAGGATCTGTCCCTCCCGAGTGCTGATACCAACGGACCACAGCGTGCCCAGGTGCTAGAGATGGCTCAGCGGATTAAGGTGCTCACTTGCAAAGTGCAAGTCAGGGCAGCCAGTTGTTACAAATGGTAGTAGATTTGTGGTCTCTGTTGGTCAAAGGGAGAATTCCTGGCCATGGGACAGAGGAGAGTCAAGGTAAGGTGGCGCCCACAGTAACCCCTACATCAGTGTGCCATGCCATCGAACCACAAGGCCTGTCAGAGAACAGTGCCTCTTGGTTTTATTTCACCTTTCAAACCTTGCACAAATGCCTCTTGGGGCCAACTCTAACCCAGAAACGCATCGAGAATGGGAATCTTAGAAGTCATTCTAGCTAAAGCCAGTTGACACAAGGTAGTCTAAAATTAGCGCAGGTATGTGGTAGTCATTCAGAACTCACCTGGTCAGTTGTTAGCACCCTGGAGTCAGGAAATCTTGGGCTTCCGGTCATGCTTCTATCTCTAAAATATACCCTGGGCTGAGTTGTTACCCCTCTCTGCATACCAGGTCTTTAGAGGGGAAGAAAACCACCGCTCCTTATTTCTTAGGAGGCCCTGGAAGAGGTACAAAAGCTAGAATGTTAGCAGGAAGCTTTGATCCATCCAGAAGTTCCACAAGATAAGAGATTCCGCAACATTATTCTGCTTAGATTTAAAGCGTGTCTGTTTAGAGTCGAGTCCTCTGGCTAAAACATGGGCTTGAAAACCAGAAATTCCAGCTACTTTCTCTATGATCTTGACATGCTGTGAAATTTGGAGCAAGTCATTAAGCCCTTTTCTGTTTGACGTTAACTTATATACAGATTTGGAAAATAACATTCTAACAACAGCAACTGCCCAATAGCTCAGTTCTTTAATCAGATGAAACCCCCAGGATTTGTGGCATCAGGCCCAGCAGAACTGTTGGGAGCTTCACCAGAGCATGGTTTCCAGGGTTTGCCTTTGTCATCTCTTCATGGGTGACAGATAATATTATGCCAGAGTTTACAAAGCCTGCACTTGTCCCATTTTACCTTGGGCTGAAGTTACAGCGTTTGCTTCCTTTCTTCTGGACAAATACAGCGAAATAATTTATTTCCTGGTTCCAGTTTCATCTGTAAAGTAATAAAAACAGGCCTGACTTATTCCAGCCAGTGGTAGTGGTGATGGGAGCTGAAGGAACAAGGAAGAGCCAGGGCCAGGCCAGGAGCAGGAAGGCAGGGTCTGATCCAAGAAGCTGCTTTCTTCTTGGACCAACCACTTGCAATAGAGAAGTGGCGTCTTCTGCCAAGTATTTCCTCCCAAAATCAAGGTCCTGAGACTACAGAGTGAGATCCAGGTCAACGTGGGCTATAGTAAGACCCTACCTACACAGAAGTCACCTTTTAGGTGCAGAGGGTGAACTTTGTGGCGAACAGAGGGACTAAGGGAAGAATGCATGGCTTAGTGATAGAATGATTCTTAGTATGTGCAAGGCCCTAGGCTCCATCCCCTTCACTGGAAAATAATTCACAATGTTATTTTCTTCCACACGTTTCATTACCCTGTGCTTTCACCAGCCTGAGTATTTTAGTGTCTGTACTTAATATCTGGGTCACAAAAATTTCTTAATACCTAGCATCTATGTCAACCAAAACCTGTGAGCAAATGTAAAGATATGACATTTGACACAAAGTAATATCTGTCGCCTTCAAAGAGGGCAAAGCTCAGAGCTGCATTTTTTATGCAAGGCTTCCAGCTGTTAGCTTGAGTGTATTTATAAAGGTACAGCCTTCTTGCACCATCCACATTCCGTCCAATGTCTCTGCCATCCAAGGGCATGCTTAAACAAGTTGGCAGATGGACAGTAAGAGAGGTCTGAATAGCTATATACAGTCAAGGACAAATACATTTTGGTATTTTAAAAGCCTGGTGTAAAAATAGCAGTAAAAATATTTCATGATAAAAATAATCAGTTCCAAAGGCCTTTATCAAGTTTCCCCTTTTCTTAATCGGAAAATTTTGAATGCAACTTATGGTATTGGGGCCTAATGTCGTATTTGTTATGTTTATATAGTAACCAAAAACCCTGGGTAAATATTTATGTAGTTACAAAACTTAACAGACCCCTAACTTGGAATAATCCAAAAGAAAACAAAACAGTCCATTTTGGGCAGTTGTAAATCCCCTGTTGTCAACATGACTTGGACCCTGGAAAGGAAAGAGAAAACCCGAATGGCTCCCATATGTTTGTTGAGAGCAGGCGTTGGGAGTGGGGAGGGAGGGGGGCAGAGGAAGGGGCTGCCACGGCTGGTCACTATGAGGTGTCCCCCAAGTCTAGCGATGCAAAGGGCATCGTTTTGCACTTGTCAGCTGTTGTCAGGGCTGCCTGCATGAATGAATAATGGGCTCCACAAGGCTCTTCTTACACTAAAAAATTCAGGGCATATGGTTCTGGCTCATTCTCAATCCCATCCTATCTTTCGGTCACTCTGGAAGTATGCTTGTTCCCTTAGGCCGTAAAAAAAGAATATCACAGCTTTTAGGAGAGGATGAAGGCCAGCAACTCAGAGCATCAGTCTTTAAGGACATGACATAAAGAATTGTATCTGAAACCTCAATGCAGGATGATGTGGACACACACCCAGGAAGAATGAAAACAAAGAAAAGAATTCAATGAAGGTTGTTCTTTGGGCTACCTAAAGCTTCACAAGTGCCCTTTATAAACTGGTAATCATTTGAGGAATTATCAAGCAGAAGGAGGGGGCTGGAGAGATGGCTCAGCAGTTAAGGCACTTGTCTCCAGTGCCTAAGGTCCCGGGTTCAATTCCCCAGGACCCACATGTGCCGGACCCACATGTGCCAGACCCACAAGATGGTGGCCCTGGTGTTCTCTCCCTCTCTCTCTCTCTTTCTCTCTCTCTCTCTCTCTTTCTGCTTGAAAATGAATAAATAAAATATTTTTTAAAAAGGAGGTAGAGAGGGTGTGCCTGGGGCTGTGTGTCTGATAAGGTAGCTGTGGGATCACAGTAATTTGAGGACAGTACTCTATAGGATGGTAATATAACTGTATCTACTATATAAGGTTGTTGAAGGATATAAAAACAGGATACATATACCATGGTAATATTAACTGTATCTACCATACAAGGTTGTTGAAAGACATAAACACAGGATACAGAAGTTGTTTAACATAATGTTAGGTACAAAGAAAAGTAAGGGGTAATCATAATTAGCTATTATAGGCCCAGCACCCCTAACTTGAAAATCTGAAATCCAAAATGTTCCACAGGGTGTCTTTTGGGGGGGGGCTGGGGAAGGGTTTCTTATTGCTGAGATTGGCTCTAAACTCTATGTAGCTAGGATGGTTAATCTTAATTGTCAATTTGATTAGATCTAGAATGACCTAGGAGACAAATCTCTAGGTATGTCTGTAAGGGAGTGTCATAGTCAGCCACACACCGCTGGGATGAATCTTCAAATCAGGCACAATTTGGGGGAGGAAAGGATTTATTGAAACTACAGATTGAGGGGAAGTTCCATAACAGTGAAAGAGGCTGGCTCTCTTTTACAGGTCCAAGCAGAGAGAAAAACCCATCACCGACACCACACAAACAGAACAGGGAACAGGCAGGAGGGCCAAGGAGAGAATCTCTTCCCCTTTGTATAGCCTTAAGGTGAGGTCTTACAACCCTTCCCCAGACTTAATGGCTTCCTGAGTCTCTGGAATTTCCTTCCTGCACTGCCCACACAGGAAAGGATGTTTAGTTCTAGCTTCTTTGAGCTTCTTTACATTCTGCCCCTTGCTGAGAGGCTGCCTTCCTGTAAACATCCTCAGAGACCCACCCAAGATAATTAAAAAGATCAAGTTGACAACAAAACCTAACCATCACAGGGAGTTTCTAAATTAGCTAGGAGATAGGAAGACCCACCCTGAATGTAGGTGGCACTGTTGGGTGAGCTGGAGTCCCAGGACTGAATAAAAAGGAGATAGCAAAGAACACCAGCATTACCTGTCTGCTTCTAGACTGGATGTGACCCGTCACCTCCTGCTCCTGCTACCATGCCTTCCCGACCATGAGGGACTGGATTTCCTAGAACTATAAGCTAAAATAAACCTTTCTCCCCTAAGTCGCTTCCTGTAGGGTACTTGTTATAGCAACAAGGAAAGCATGGAATGCTGGCAGGCCTTGAACTCTGTATCCTTTTACCAAGTCTCCAGCATGTGCCCCCACACACTTGTTTTAAAAGTGAGATCTCATAGGGCTGGAGAGATGACTCAGCAGTTAAGGTGCTTGCCTGTAAAGCCTACCAACCCTGGTTTGATTCCCCAGTACCCATGTAGAGCCAGATGCACAAAGTGGCCCATGGGAATGGAGTTTGCTTGAAGTAGCTAGAGGCCCTGGCATGCCTGTGTTCACTCTCTTCCTCTCTCTGCTTGCAGATAAATAAATAAAATATTTAAAATAATTTTTTAAAGTGAGGTCTCACTAGATTCCTGGATGATCTCAAACTGGTGGGCTCAAGTGATCCTCTCACCTTAGCCTGCAGAAGAACTGGAACCACCAAGCCTGACCAAAATCCAAGGCTTTTGAATGATGACAGGATACCACCTACATGAGCGAAACTCCTCATCATGGGATTTTGTTTCATCCACTTAATTTTTTAAATTTTTGTAAAGAAAAAAAAAGTACCTTTGGACTAAGTGTATAATGTGTATCTGAAACATGCAGGAATTTCATGTTTCAATGTGGGTACAGTCCCTAAGATCTCATTATGTTTAGGAAAATGTTGTGCATACACAAAAATCCAGTTAGGAGTGGTGGAGCATGCCTGTATTCCCAGTACTGGGGAGGTCGAGGCAGAAGGCCAACTACATAGCAAGACTGTCTCTGCAAGCAAACAAACCTAAAATCATCCAAGCACTTGCAACCCCAAGCACTCTGGGTAAGAAATAGATACTCAAAAAAAAAAAAGAAAGAAAGAAAGAAGGAAGGAAGGAAGGAAGGAAGGAAGGAAGGAAGGAAGGAAGGAAAGAGATACTCAATCTTTTTTTTTTCTGAGGTAGGGTCTCGCTCTAGACCAGCCTGACCTGGAATTCACTATACAGTCTCAGGGTGGCCTTGAACTCAGCAATCCTCCTACCTCTGCCTCCCGAGTGCTGGGATTAAAGGTGTGCACCACCACCCCCCGCTGATGTCAATCTTTAAATTCATATATTCATTCCTCAACACTTAAGATACTGCTTCCATGGCAGAAAAACGGCCTATTTCAGACATTCAGCTGCAATTACTAGAAAAAAAAATCGGGCAGAAAATCTTCTCAAGGGCTTTGACTTGAAGGATTGATATTTATGTATCAGTTTCCCAAAGGCTACAGCCTAGGGACACCAACAGCCGCCTCCAATGAAGATTACCCTGGCTGAGACCAAACTAGCAGAAGGCTGGCCTCCTAGAAACCAAGGCGGAGGCGGTCAGGGCCTTTCGTCCCTGAATAGTTCAAAGCATTTCTCGAAGCTTTGCAAGCGAGGCAAGGAACACTCAGTAAACCTGAAATAGCCCTGCCAGGGCTAATGGCCAACAGCTGTGGCAGCAGCTGCTGCTGAGATTCACGTCACTGCACCTGACCCAGGCACGGGAATCCCTGACAAGTGGTCATGAGAGCCTCACATTCTTTATCTGTCTGGATGCCAAGGGGAGGCAAAAGGGAGGCAGGTTCCACCCCAAACACTAGCACCCAGTGAATTCAGGTAAATTTCTCACTTGGTTGACCCTTACTCATAGAGGAACTCACAGAGTTTGAAAGAAAGTGAGAATTCATCCACTTGGGAACTATGAGAGCTTTCTTTATTCTGTGATTGTTTCAGGGACAGTGGTCTCTCATCTTAAAATCATGTAAATTTCTCATCAGGGCAGAATCTATACCTGAGGCTGGTTGAATATTGTTTCGAGCTGGAATGATGACATTTATTATTGATGTTTGCTATTTTATAGACACATACATACATATTTATATTTATATTTATATATTATGCCTGTCACCCCTGTTAATGCTTTACCTATGTGATTTCATTCCATCCCATTCAAGTATAGCTCCAATGCCAAGTCATCTTTTTTCCTCTAGAGAAGGCTGCCCATTTTTTAAAGAAGCCTTTTGAAACATTTCTTAAATATTCTCAGGGCTGGAGTATATATAGGTCAGTGGCAAGGCACCTGCCTAGCATGAGTGAGTTTCTATGTTCAATCCCAGAACCACAAAGTCAGTATTCTTATAAAGTTTTCTGAGTATATAAAAATAATATATACCCTGAAAAATTTGAAAATATGAAATGCATAAGGAAGTTGAAATACTAAGGTTCCATATATAACTGATATTAATTTTAAAACTTTTTTCCTAATGTACACATTTATAACATTCCCCTTTCCCCCACATTGGGATTTTGAAGCTTGTTAGACTTTGTAACAATTGTTTAAATTTTCTTGAAATACCAGGAAGACAGTTTTATTCAGTGAAGCAAGTATGGACTTCCGAAGTTCAAATATAGTTTGAAAAACTGACCACAGTTTCCAAGAGGAGACTAAATTTGGACAACTGCTCATTTCCACCCGGATAGAGCCTCTAAGTGGCTGACCATTTGTTCCCCTGGCAGCAGGGCCGCTCTTGAGTGGCACCCGATGACTATTAGTATCATTAGAAATTCTTAAACCTCTTTGGGTATTAATCATGCTCCAGATGTTACAAAAATTTAGTGACCGAAAATGTACATACATTAAACTCTTCAGCTGCTGTCTGAAGGTCATGGGGATTTAGGTTTCATTCTCTTAATTCAGAGCTTTTAGCCAGCCTCCATCAGTGGGAGGCTTCATTATGCGTATATTTCAGCATTTTAGATTTTCCACTGGCTGCTTCAGTCGTGTACATGTTCCTTTAAAATATCCCTCCTTTGATAGTCTTCCACAAGACCCTTTTGTAGGCATGAGAGATTATACTATTTTGATCCTGTCTTTGTCCCGGAGATACCAAACCAGGGCCATTCTCCTTACTTTGTCTGCTCAAATGGAATTATTTTTAGTAAAGGCTATTGTGCTTGAAAGACACAGTTTATAATCTGGAAAAGCTCATTGCATTATAGACACATGGACGTCCTGCATCTGGAATGGTCATGTTTTCCAGGCCAGAAGAATTCGCTCTTTGAATTCACCCTTCCTGTTTGTGTTGCTAATACGGTACTTGTAGCATCATTTCTGGCAACTACCAACTACGTCCCTGGAGGTTGCAAACTGTCCTCACTGGGTCTCCGTAGAGCTCTGTGGTGTGGAGGCAAACAGACACAAGACAGCAATAGACAGCTTACTGTAAGCACCTCCCCAGGGCATTGACACACACCTTACACAGTCCTGCCAGGTAGTACTGTTCACACACTCACTCGGCACCCGGGAAGACCAGGCCCTCTCACTGGAGCCCCATTGGATCAATGTGGAAAAAATGCAGGAGCTATGTCATGGACCACAGTGGTTTTGCATTGTGTGTAATTTGAAGACAAGATTCCTTTGCTGTGTGTCACCTCCTACATTACCACTGTCGTCCAATATTTCGTAACCGTTAATTCTTTGCCAGTGCCCACATGCAAAAATGGGTTTGTATTAAAAAATAAATGAGAACAGCACATTCTGATGTGGTGTAGTATATCAGCAGTTTCCACCAGAAGCCTCAAGGCTTGCCTGTCCCCTTTTAGGAAACCAAGGACACGGGCAGAGCCTACTTATCCTGTTACAGTGCCTGGTGAGAGGGGAGAAGGGATGTCAGAATCAAAGAAAAGCCCTTTTTCTTTTGAAATATCTAAATGCCCAAAGATGAGAATAACCACAGGGGAGACAGAATCCTGGGCTATGCAAGTTGGGATGGCTTTATGGACTGTCCATTTTCAGTTGGATAGCTCCAGTACGTTCCAGAAGCTGACGATTCAGAAAAGCAGACTTCCAGTGGCCTCAACCCCAGGGATTTATTTTTCTCACATAGCAAGATCACAAGTGAGCAATCCTGGCTGAACCCTCAGGGACTCAGGCTTTTGTGTCTCCAGCACCTTTACCAGGACATGTGTTGTCACTGTGAATGTTGTCCAATGATGGGCCCCTGGGGCTGAGGACTGATTTTTAAAGTAGGAAGAAGGGGAAGGGGGGGCACAGCCACAGTCTCCTTTCATCGGGAAAACAAAAGGTCTCCCTGAAGCTGGACATGAAGATATGCTATATAATGCCAGCTCCCTGGGGGGCTGAGGCAGGAAGATTGCTGGTGCCTAGAACTTTGGGCTAGCCTGAGCAATATCCCACCTCACAAAAGAGGGGTTGTCCCCTCAAATCTCCAAAGATTTTTTGTTTTCCTCTCATTGGCCAGAACGGGAACTATGTCACGTGGTCACTTTCAGTCGATTTGAAAAGTGGGTTTTGGAGGCTGAGGATCTAGCTCATTGGTAGCGTGCTTACCTAGTATCCATAAGGCCTTGGGTTCCTTCCTCAGAACCACAAAAAACAAATGGGAAAAAAACAACAACAACAAAGTGTTGTTTATATTTGTGGACTTAACCCAAATGGCTGTTCTGATAGTGGTTCTGCTGGGGCATGCCTCACCAGCTGCGCCCCTTCGATGCCAGGAAGACGACAATGAGGTCAAGGAAGGGAAGTTACCAGAGAGACATGCTCGCCTCTTGGGCAAAGAAACTGGCTGCATACATGATGTGGTCCTGGGCATACTGGAATGCAAAATAACCTGACTATATGAACACAGGCTTTTGTCCATCTGTGAGCACTTCTGGAATGAACTGTTACTTCCCCATTACAAGCATTATGGGAATTGTTTAGATTATTAATGGGAAAGCAAGAATGTTATTTTTTTAAAGGAAATGAGCGTTTCACATGCTTGCTAAGAACCCTTCTGGTGCTTTCCATAGCTTGCATGTTAACCGGTTGTTTGCTGTCATAACAGAGGACCACACATGGGTAGGCTTTAGACAGTGCTGTGATTCATTTGACTGGGGATGTTCTGGAGGCTGGGGAGTCCAAGGGCATGGCAAGCTCATCTAGTGAGGGCCTCTGTGCTGAGTGAACATGGTGGAGAGGCAAATGGGCACGTGTGTCAGGAAGAGAGGGAATGAGAGAGTGTGGGAGCAAGCACAGAGACAGACATTGATCACTTCCTAAAAGTCCCATCTTTTAATACTGTCACCATGGCAATTAAATTTCAACACGAGTTTAATGAGGGAACATTCAAACTATAGCAGCTATTAAAATAACATATCTTGTCCTTGGTATGGTGTTTAGACACCTGCAGGACATTGTCCCTGGTTTCTTTTTTATTTTACTTTGTTTTGTTTTGTTGTTATTCGTTTGTTTCCAGGTAAGATCTTACTTTAGCCCAGGCTGACCTAGAACTCACTTTGTAGTCTCAGGATGGCTTCAAACTCACAGTGATCCTCCTACCTCTGACTCCTGAGTGCTGAGATTAAAGGCAGGTGCCACCACACCCTGGTAGTCCTGGTTTCTTTTAGCAGTTTCGTATCACTCTGCCTCAGGGTCCTTGCCTCTATTTCCTGAGAAGCCTTTCTTCATTCTGGGCTCATTCTTCCACTCTAAGATCAAAGGTGTCCTAGGAAATCATTTCCTGACCTGCCAAGCTAGTTTAGAGAAACTTGGGGTGAGTCTTTTGATCTTTTCCTTAGCATTAACCTAAAAAAATTAATTTTCAGTGCATTACTTGAGTCTGCCTGGCCTGCTAGAGTGTTTGTGAAAGCCCTAATGTAAGTCTGAGATGTAGTACCCAGCCTGGGCACTTAACACCTATTCCTTGAATAAATGGAGAATCCAAAGACACGATGGTATTTTGCTGATAATATGTGTTAGTGTCACTCAAAATACAGTTCTCAAATTGTTGCTGGCCTACAACTGTTCATTATCAATGTGCAACAAGATAAGGACAGAAAATGAGAGTGTTTGGAAAGGCTTGTAGCAATTACTAAAGTATTGGAATTCAACGGTTTGGAAGGCTTGAAAAATTAAATTAATGTGGTGGCACACGCCTTTAATCCCAGCACTTGGGAGGCAGAGGTGGGAGGATTGCTGTGAGTTTGAGGCCAGCCTGGAACTACAGAGTGTATTCCAGGTCAGCCTGGGCCAGAGTGAGACCCTATCTTGAAAAACAACAACAACAACAATATATATATGTGTGTGTGTGTGTGTGTGTGTGTGTGTGTGTGTGTGTGTGTGTGTAATAAAAATTAGTCCTCCATAGTGTGAGCATTGCTATGGGTTACATATTGCAAACCATCATTACATTAATATCAACTGTTCCCTCCTCCTTTCTTTTCTTTCTCTTCTCTCTCCTTTCCCTTCCCTGCCCTGCCCTTCCCACTCTTCCTCCTCCTCTTCTTCTTCCTTCTCTTCTTCCTCCTCCCATCCCCTCCTCCTTTTTCTTTTCATGAAGAGCCTGGCTCCAGTAAACACTAAATATCTGTTTGTTATTGTTACTCACAATGCATGGGAGAGACATTTTGCACAAAACAAGACTTTTTTTTAAAAAATAGGGGTGGGGTGCAACTCACTGGTAGAGCACATGCCTCACATATGTGGAGCCCTGGGTTTAATCCTCAGCTCCTAAAAAGTAAATAATAAACATACAAATAAATAAAAGATGGTTCTGGTGACAGTAATGCTCTGGAAACAAAACACACAGAACAGTGATGGGTGTCCAGCTGGCTTTGAGGCAAACCTCCCACTGCAGGATGGACTAGGGGCTGTGTGTGTCCGAGGCAGGTCGAGGCCCGACTTTGACCTTGTGGCAAGGAAAATATTTGCTCAGCAGAGCTGGTATGTTTGTGTGTAGTTCTTACATGGGAAAACTTGTAAAGTGAACAGTCTCACAGGGAAGGATGAACTTAAAATAAATTTATATTCCTTTCTAACTCTGAGTAACTTCTCTTGTGAGGACTGAGCCTTCTTAGTTGAAGGCTTTCAAGTACAACAGAGCTACAAATTTAAATTAGGGTTACATTTTTCAAAATTTATTATTTATTTGAGAGAGAGAAAGAGAGAGAGAGAGAAAGAGAGAGGGGGGCACGCCAGGACCTCTAGCCACTGCAAACGAACTCCAGACACATGTGCCACCTTGTGAATCTGGCTTTACATGGGTGCTGGGGAATAGAACCCAGGTCCTTAGGCTTTGAAGGCAAGTGCCTTAACCGCTGAGCCATCTCTCCTGCCCTAGGGCTACATTTTTAATCTCTTCCCGTTATTTATTCTTTAGTGAGAAGCAAGTATCTAAAGATAGCCTTTTGCCCTGCTTTGCCCACCACCACCCCTGTAAACCCTGCTTAACATGTATCTTAGATTTAAATCTTCCCTTGGCACAGGGGGTATAGCTCAGTGGCAGAGGTCTGCCTAGCATGCACCAGGCCCTGGGTTTGATCTCCATGACTGTTCAGCTTTGCCTGTCCCTTGCCCTGATAGGGAGCCCAGTCTCCGCCACAAATTTATGATTACCTTCTCTCTCTGCCCGCTAAATGTGTTTTTGTTTCGTAACTGATGGTCAGCTTTCTGTCACTGCAACAAAATGCTCAAGATAAAGCTATTCTAATAAAGAAAAGGTTTATTTTGGCTCACAGTGGAGGAGGTGGCCTGTCTTTTTCAGTTGCCCAGTCCTAGGTTTGTTGCTCCTGTGTCCCTGGACTTCACAGAATCAGGATAAGAAGTTTCAGTTTAGAGTTGGCTCGTTGCTTTGGGGTCTGTGGTGAGATAGAACATGACGGTGAGCACACGTGGCAGAAGAAACCTTCATCTTCCAGTGGCAGGGGAGGGAAAAAGACAGACAGGGGAAGGGAACGGGGTTCCACTATCCATTTGAAGGGCATACTTGCTTCTTTCCACTAGGACCCTCCCTTCCCAGCAGCACACACATTGGCAACCAAACCCTTGGAAAGACCCTATCTAAGATATATGTGTGTGTGTGTGTGTGTGTGTGTGTGTGTGTGTGTGTGTGTGTGTGTGTGTGTGTGTGTGTGTGTGTGTGTGTGTGTAAGGGCATCAGCAATCTGGATGCATTTCCTTTGAAAACGTCTAGCCCTTAGGCTAGGGCAATCAAAGCTTGCAGAAGCTTCTTGGGAAACAACGAAGCTTGACTTTGCAAGTGTGTGTCTGCAGACCCGGGTGTTGACTCTGGAGCCCTAACAGTATAGTACACGGCATGATAGGTGGCTCAGGAAAAGGAAGATTTATTTTTAGGTATGATTTCTGTTTTATTAAATTATCCAAATTTACAAAGAGAGGAAAAGGAAGAGAAATACGAAGGCAATGAAAAAAACATGTGGATACCGTCTTGATTGTAAAAGCACCAGAGAGAAACTCAACTTCAGCCTTCTTGTTTCTCTTGAATGAGAGCTGGGCCAACAGGAGGCATGTGTGGACAGTGGGGGGCAGGTGGTTCTCTCAGCAGAGTTCTGTCCCTTCCTTGCAGCCAAGGGTTTGGATAATGTGGCTCCAGGGGTTACAGTGGAAAGAGGGGATCTACAGTGGAAGAGGTGGTCTATACTAGAGGAGGAGATCTACAGTGAAGGAGGGGGTCTACAGTGGAGGAGGGGGGTCTACAGTGGAGGAGGGAATCTACAGTGGAGGAGGGGGTCTACAGCGGAGGAGGTGGGTATACAGTGGAGGAGGGGGTCTACAGTGGAGGAGATAGTCTTTTTCAGTTGCCAAGTCTGAGGCTTGCTGCTCCTGTGTCCCTGGACTTCATAAAATCAGACTTCCAAGCTGTCTGTCCAGCTTATCTTGGAATTTTATGGGCTGACATCCAGGGGTTCCTGCTGTCTCTGTTTCCATGCTCTGCTGAGAAAGGGCAGAGAGAAGCAAGGCCAAGGAGTCGAACCAGCCAGAAAGCTGGGCCTGCTGAGTGAAGAAACCCAGCAAGGAGAGCAGGTATTTGAACAGCAGCTCAAGAGCAGATGAGAGGCCAACACCAACAGACATAAGCACTCCTTCCTGTTCTCTTTGGTAACTTGCACTCTGCTGTGAAGTGTGATCACACATTTCATCATGGCTCATTGACACAGCTGTACTGAAGGGCAGCACTCCAGAACCCTCAGACCACCTGGCTTGAGAGCAGTGGGAAACGCCTGGCCCAAACAGGAGCTGGGCATAGCGGTACATGTCTTTAATCCCAGCACTCAGGTGGCAGAGGTAGAAGGATCGTCATGAGTTCGAGGCCACCCTGAGACTACTTAGTGAATTCAGTAACAGTATCAAAGTGCAGAATAAGCAGGATGCCTGGATTCTAGGTCCAGTTTTGCCACTATGTCACCTTTCACCTCAGTCTCCAGCTGTTTCCTCTTCTGTAAACAGAAGTTGGAGCTTTACATAGGTGCTGGGGAATTGATCCTGGGTTGTTGGGCTTTACAGGCAAATACTTTAAATTCTGAACCATCTCTCCAGCCCCAAACTGTGTTTTAGAGTATCATTTGGGTCTGGTTTCTTTGTTAAATTTCTTCTACCACAGGGGCATTACATTCAAACCACCAAACCCTCTCTACGGCCCTTCATGCAAGTCAATCAGCTGCAAGTTCTTTCAGGGAGAGAAGTGCTCAGTCGAAGTAGGCCTTCTTATCATTGTGTACAACATGATCCCACCCTAAACCTCAACACCGTGACCTGAAGACCTTGCAAATCCACTCAGTAGTTAAAAGCACTTGCTTGCAAAGCCTGATGACCCAGGTTCAATTCCCCAGTACTCACTTGTTACAAGAAACTTTTCCCTTGGGACAATGCAAACACATGTCTATTCATCCCAGCTACAGCACAGGTGACAGAATAAAGTATGATTACACTAAAACCAGTATGGGTGCACCGATGAGTTGATTGGGGTTATGTACAGAGCAGGTAGAGGGGTTGCTTGCAGAAGCATGGGTGACTCAAAGGCAGTTGCAACACCAGAAAACCCACCCAGCACAGGCAATGAATCATGGGAGCTGCATCTCTGGAACACACCGCACAAACCTGCAGGCAGCTGGGCTAGTCAAAGAGTCTTTAGCACGCTATGCAACCGCAGGCAGCTCAATCTGAGACTCTCATCCCCAAGCAGTTGTTTTTCCTTTATAGAGCTCTAGGGCTGGTCTTGTGGTGCTTTGGACTAGATGTTCAGAATGCTAGGTCCACAGCTGGTAGCAATTTAGACACTGGAGCCTGCGGGACCTGTATTGCTGAGGACGGGTTTATGAATGATATAGACAGCTTCCCCTTGCCAGTGTTTGGCACATTCTCTTGCTGCTGTTGTCCACCTGATGTTGGCCAGGAATGATGACCAGCCTCTGCTCATGCCATCCTTTTTCCTGCCATCATGGAGTTTCCCCTCGAATCTATAAGCCAAAATAAACCCTTTCTTCCCACTAGCTGCTTTGGGCAGGGTAACGTAACTGCAGCATCTTTCAACCCCAGCTTCCTTCCTCCCCTCCCACCCACGGAGGAGAGTTTTAATTTCTAATTAACAGTGGTTAAAGTCTGCCCTTTATCATTCCTGGAACTTTGGGGAGTGTGACCTTTTAAGTTTCACCTCTTCCAGACTTGGTTTCTTAAATCCCCAGAGTCTCCTTCTCTTCAGGAGGGAATCAATTCAATTCGGAGCAATCAATTTAATTTTAATTCAGAGCAATCTGTTATCCACCACTACTTAAAGCCAGATGCCAAGTGGTGCGTTCATCAGGAGTTCTCTGCAATGGCAAGAGGCCTTGGCATACCTAAATGCCTTCTCTCTCTCTCTCTCTCTCTCTCTCTCTCTCTCTCTCTCTCTCTCTCTCTCTCTCTCTCTCTCTCTCCCACTCTCTCAAATAAATAGGTAAAAATAGTAAAAAATAAAATTAATTAAAAATAAAAAGCAAGTACAAAAATACTATCCCAAAAGGATGCAAATCTTAGAACTAGTTCCAATGACCCTGAGACCTCTCTAAGTTCTAAACTTCTTAGTTTTGCTGAATTTGTTAGAAAGCAGGGCTACAGATCACTTAGATGGCGGTTGAATGGAGACCTGTATAACAATCTAGAGGTGAGCTGTCCCCACTGGTGGGACACCTGTGTTTCACCCAGCCCTGCAGGGACCCAGGCCCTGTCCGTCTTATTGCTGAATCACCCTGCAGTGTTGTTTTTGACTGCCTGGGGACGGTGCAGAGTTATCGTGCCCATGCTCAGCTTATGGAAGGACAACGTGTCAAAGAAGAGTCCTGTGAGAGCAACTTCCTTTTAAGCAAATGATGCGGAAAGTACACACATAGCTTATGCTCATGGTCTTGGGAGAGAATATGGTCAGACAGCGACATGGAACCAGGAGAGAGGGCTGCGGGAATGAAGCGTCTCACTGGGCAGTGATGCGTGGGCTGAAACTCATTACTATGGAAGAAGGGGGCACTGATCCGGGGAAACAAGCTTTTAGTCTGCCACACTGAGGAACTAGAAGACAATGCCAGCTGTCACGGGGCATAGATGCTTGACCAGCCATCAAACTGGCAAGGGGAATGGCACTGGGGACATGACTCAGTAGATACAGTGCTTATCACATGGCTATGGCCTCCTGAGTTCAGATTCTCAGTATCCGTGTAAAATTCTGGCATGGGGAATTGTGCTCGTAATACCAGTGCTGGGGAGAGGTGGAGGCGGGAGAATGCCTGGGGTTTGCTGGCTAGCCAAATAAGTGAGCCCTGGGTTCGGTGAGAGACCCCATGTCTTAAAATAAGATGCGTAGCAAAAAAGACATGCCATTGACTTTTGACATTATCCACACATGCATGCATGCACACAGGTAGCCACACACATATGAACAAACACATACAAAAATGACAAGGAGAAAGGGAAAGAAGGTGGCATTATTCAGAGCCGTATGTCTATTTAAAAGAAAATAAACCACCAGCAAACATGAGCCTGCCTTTCTTTCCTTCGCTACAGCCCTAACTATTTTAAGGACCTTTGCCCCACGGTGAGCTGTTCCAGTGATAGTCACACTTAAAATAAAATAAAAGAAGTTGCATTTATATGAATTCTTCCATGGGATTCTATTTTTAAAAAAGAAAACAAAAGGGCTGCTCTGGCTAAAACAGACGGGGCCAGAGCCCTGGTCACCTCCTCATGCTCCCTGCTCTGTTGCCATGGAATCTTAAAGGCTAGCATCATGGGCTTGTTGTCAGCCTGAAACTTCACCCTTTCCCAGAGCAGCAGGGTTCCAAGGCATCCAATTTGAGAACCACTAAGCTATGGAAATAAGGCCTAATGCAATGATAGAAAAGCAGAACGAGGGCCACAGTGAACTTTGCAATAGTGAAATATGAACAGCATACAAGATCCATACTACTGATGTTGGTGGTTCATAACTTGATGATTAAAGAGGCTCATCGGGTCATTTGATTTTTGTTTTTCTATTTGGGTGGCTATTTATGAGGACTGATTGAATTAATAGCATAAACTCGTTGAGCATGGTTGGTGGCTTATGTCTGTAATCCCAGCACCTGGGAGTGTGAAGCAGGAGGGTTGCCATGGGTTTGAGGCCAACCTGGCTACGGACTGAGATCCTATCTCAAAAGAACAAAAACAACAACAATAACAAAAGAAATAATACAAACCTCTGTTGTAACATGATGTTGCCATTACCTTCTCATTGCTGGGACAAAACACCCAACCAAAAGTAATTTATGAGAGACAAGGGTTTCTTCCAGGCTTAGAGTTTCCACAGGAAGTTTCATCATGGTGGGGAAGGCATGGCATGAACAGGAAGCATCACGTAAGTGGGTTGAAGTAGTCTATGTAATGGGCTTGGAGCTTGGCTAATACACCTCAAGGTCCTCCCTAGTGACATTACCTTCATCAAAGCGCCACCTCCCAAAGATTCTACCATTTGGGGATTGAATATGTGGTGTATTCACACGACTATGGGGAACATTTCACACTAAACCACCACACATGACTACCATGGGGGGAAAAATCATCTGCTTTATGAAGTGGTTCCATGGAATGAACTGTCACCAAAAGCCCTGGTGAGACAAGGCACCAGGGAGAGCTATGGGACAGAGCTGTACTGACCTGGGCACAAGGCATGAACCGGCCTCCAGATCAGAACACAATCATTACTCCACTCAGTCACCGTGAGGATGAAGGAAGTGTATGAAGATCCCAAACTGCAGCTATGACTTCCGGAGAAACCTCTGGAGTGTGCAGGGTCCATAATCCCAGTGTTAGAGGGGCTGAGGTCACAGACAAATCAGGGAGAGAGAATGGGGAGGTGAACTGCTGTTGCTCAAACAGGGGTAAGGAGGAATGTTGACCCCCTCCTCACTGTTTTGGGCAGTTTTCAAGGAAAAAAAAAAGCTCTGAGACATAGTTGGAGGCGGAACATGTGCCTGGCATGCAGGAGGCCCAGCGTCCACCCCTGACACTGCAAACAAAGAAGCCTGACAGAGGGGAGTACCTCTGACACAGATTTGTTCCTGACATGCATAAGTAGACTTCTGCAGCTAATATATATCAGAAAAAAAACACCACATTTCCCTCCTACACTTCTCAGGTCAAATCAAGTTTCTTGACTTCCCATCCATCCCCAAAGGAATAATCTTCCCATTGATGCCCAGGGTTAAATGAGAAATAAGCCTTTACCAGGTGCCTGCCTTGTAACACAACAACAACAACAAACTACTTTGGAGGTAGAGGTAGGAGGATTAGGAATTCAAGGTCATCCTTGACTACGTGAGTTCAAATTTGAGACCAGCCTGGACTTTATATGATCCTGCCTCAAAAAAAAAAAGGAAGAAAGAAAGGAGGGAAGGAAGGAAGGAAGTAAGAAAGGAATGAGAGAAAAGAAAAGAAAAATAATCAAATGATCAAGTTGATATCCAAGGCAATTACTTCTTGGGGAATTACAAATGTGGATCAAAGAGAGATTATTTTATACTTTTCCAAAGCTAACAAAATTTAAGAACTCTGACAATGTCCCATGCAGGATATATAATTAGAGAAGTTTAGCCGGGCGTGGTGGCGCACGCCTTTAAACCCAGCACTCGGGAGGCAGAGGTAGGAGGATCGCCATGAGTTCAAGGCCACCCTGAGACTACATAGTGAATTCCAGGTCAGCCTGGACTAGAGCGAGACCCTACCTCAAAAAAACCAAAAAAATAAAAATAAAAATAAAAAATAAAATAAAATTAGAGTTTTTTACACATTTCTCATGGAAGTGTAAATTGTATTAATCACTTTAGAAAACAACTTCTTGTTTTGTTATAAAGCAGAAGGTACATGTCTCACGCCTGGATAAATATTTTAGATAAGGTGTTTGTCAAAAAAGTACCTGTTAGTGGGTTGTAAAATCAATCAACAACCAACCTTTTTTTTTTCTTCCCTAAATAGGGTCTTCCTGTTCTTTGTTGACCTTGAATTCCTGAACTCAAACAATTCCACCTCAGCCTCCCAAGTAGCCTAGCTCACAGCCAACAAGTTTGTTTTTGAGACAGAGTCTTGCCACACAGCTCTGTTGGCCTGGAACTTGCTATGTAGACCAGGTTAGCCTTGAACTTGTAAAACCCTCCTGCCTCAGCTTCCCAAGTGCTGGGGTTACAGATGTGAGTCACCATACTTGGCTATAGCCAACATTTTTTTTTTTTGGTTTTTCAAGATAGGGTTTCACTCTAACCCAGGCTGACCTGGAATTCACTATGTAGTCTCAGGCTGGCCTTGAACTCACAGTGATCCTCCTACCTCTGCCTCCTGAGTGCTGGGATTAAAGGCGTGTGCCACCACGCCCGGCCGCTGTAGCCAACATTTTTAACAAACAAAATACCATTCAATAGTGTGGATAAATTCAAAGGATATTATTTTCAGTAAGGACAAGTTTTCTCTCATCAATTCTTGACTTCGTGTATGTACATACTGTATGCTTACAGATTGTGGTGTACATTTTTTATTGTGCATGTGATATTTTATGTAATTCATTTATTATATGTATATAAACAATTACAGTTTTTAAAACAATACCCTTGAGTACTCTTTAGCTGGAAGCCTGTAGAATGTTGCTTATTCCTAAGAGCAAAAGAGAGTAGGGGTGTCAGTACACCCCTATAATCCCATCAGTGGGGAGGCTGAGAAAGGAGGATCATAGCAAGACTACAGAGGGAGATCCTGTCTCAAAAAAGAAAATAAAAAAGAAAACAAAACAGAAAACCATAAGAGCAAATGATTTTCTTTCTTTTTTTAATACATTTTTCGTGATTTATTTGCAAACAGAGAGAGAGATAGAAGAGAGACAGAGAGAGAGAGAATGGGTGGGCCAGGGCCTCCACCAGACACATGCGCCACCCTATGCATCTGGCTTTATGTGGCTACTGGGGAACCGAACCCCGGTCATTAGCTTTGCAGGCAAGTGTCTTAACCACTTAGCCATCTCTCCAGCCCCCAGCAAACAGTTTTCAGTTTTCATTGCCAGGAGATGGACCAGTAAATGACAGAGCATTGATGACACAGTGGGCTATTGTACAGCAATCAGAAGGAGTGAACTCTAGATACAGTGCAGAGTATCAGGAAACCTCAGAAATCCAATAAGGGAAAAGAGCTGGTCACAAAAGACTACCCAGAGTATGTTTTTAGGGCTGGAGAGATGGCTTAGTGGTTAAGGTGCTTGCCTGCAATGCCTACAGACCTAAATTCAATTCCCCAGTACCCAAGTAAAGCATAAAGCCAGATGCACAAGATGTCCCATGGGCTGCAGTTCGTTTGCAGGTGCTGAGGCTCTGGTGGACCCATTCTGTGTCTCTCTGCCTCTCTCTCTCTCATAAATAAATAAATAAATAAATAAATAAATAAATAAATAAATAAATAAATAAAGTTCTTATAAAGCCCCAAACAGTAAAACTAAACAACATATTTACACATATGGCAATATTTTTTTCCATTTTTTTTGGAGGCAGGGTCTCACGCTAGCCCAAGCTGACCTGCAAGTCAGTCTGTAGTCCCAGGCTGGACTTGAACTCACAGTCATCCTCCTAACTCTGACTCCTGAGTGCTGGGATTAAAGGCGTATGCCACCATGCACAGCCAAAAATTTTAAAGCCCAAAAGTAATGAGTTTAGGATAGTGATTGATTACCTCTAGAAGGGACAGGAGAGTTCCTTGTGTGTTGCTTCTTAAGTTGGATTTCACAGGTATTTACTTAATTAGTATAGTTTATAATTTACAGATAGATCTCATGTGAATACATATATGTAATTGTTGAATGTATGCAACATACCCAAACTAAAATTGATATAGCTATAAAATGTCTAATAATATAAAATGTCTAAGCTTAGAAACATCTGTTGCTGTGGGTAGTGATATAGACCTGTAATTCCAGCACTCAAGTTTAGACCAGCCTGAGACCCTGCCTCAAAAATTAACTGAGAGCCGGGCATGGTGGCGATCGCCATGAGTTCAAGGTCACCCTGAGACTACATAGTGAATTCCAGGTCAGCCTGGACTAGAGTGAGATCCTACCTCAAAAAACCAAAAGGAAAAAAAATTAACTGAGAAATTTTTTCAAGCAATAATAAACCCATGTCTGTTGATAGTAAGCAAATATATAGATTTATGGCAAAACACACACACATATGTGAGAGAGAGAAAGAAAGAGAGACAGAGAGAAAATGAAATAATCCCTTATTCTGCCTTCATCGATTGTTTTCCAGTAGTCTCTACATGAATCCATGCTCATTTTCATATACTCATTTTCATAGTTGGAAAGTGAGTCAGGCAAGTTCTTTGTTGGGGGTAGAATATTTGCCCTGAGATCTCCTT
>PVHP010005354.1:0-11531 GCA_004024765.1 Zapus hudsonius
TTTTACTTTTAATAATGGAGACTTTAATAATGTACTGGGGTGCTTATGTTGCTGTTATTAAATATAAATTCACAGGGCTGCACACATTATTTGTGTCTATCTGTGACGTAAAAGTTGAGGTCAAAATGAAGAAAGCCACTGAAATTGTAACTGAAATGCTTGGTGATTTACTGGGGAAACAGAGGTCCCTCAGATGTCTGAGACAGGGGTCAACGAAGGGGAAGATGAAGCAAAGCTTGATGACAAATGCGCCAGTATTTCCAGGAGAGATAAGAAGTTATTTTGTTGTGTCTATAACCCTGGGCACAAGACTGACTCCCAACAACGGTGCTTGGAACAAAAGAAGACAACATGAATATAAGCTCTTGTCTAACTCAGTTGCCTGGAATTCAGTTCTAAGAGGCTGAGTTCACAAGCTCATATGTTATTTTCTTTGTTTTATATTTCATTTTTCACATGACTTTTAAAAACACTTAACCAACCAATGAATGTTTCTAGAAAAACACCAAAAAATGAACATAAACATACAATCCCAATTTTTCACATAACTCTAAAACAATGTAAATCATATATGTTTAACTACATTTTTATAAGTATACAGTTATTTTGTAATATATAATAATTGAAAAGTGTCTCAAACCCCTATTATATCAAAGATCATTTTAGGGACATGGCCTATATGAAGAAAACACGGAGGCCAATCTACCCCTGGTTTATGGGACTAGCCTTGTACTATTTTTAATCTCTTTCCTCCCCCATTCTGGTATTTTGTGAGAACTTTATCAATTTAAAATACAGCTTTATATAATCAATCTTTAGTTGCTCCATTTTTCCACAATATATATGCATAAGGTCATAGGCTATTTGTACTACATGAAAACCCAGTTTCTGCCAAAGAAATAGTAAAGAAAGTGGCAAATATTTAGAGAGTAAGTATTATATGTAAAGAAGGCAGTTGTGAAACATGCCACAAGAAGGGGCACAGTGTCTTTGACATCATTATAAGATTAAAAAAATTGGGGATCAATCATGTCTCAAAGCATAAGTAAGAGTGCTTGACTCAAGCCTGAGGATCCAAGAGGACATGAGCAGGCCTCAGTTTGATCCCCACCACCCAAGTAAGAAGCTTCCCATGTCCATTCATCTCTGTAATTCCAGTCCTATGGAGAGGAAGAAACAGGTGAATTGATGGGGCTCGCTGTTGAGCAAGTCTAACAGAATACTTCAGTTCTAAGTTCAGTGAGAGACCCCATTTCAAGGAAATAATGTTTAAGAGCTTAGAGGACATCTGAAATTCTCCTCTGGCCTCTGCACAAATGTCCATGGGGCAAATTCATCTGCACAAACACTCACATACACAAACTAAAAGGTAGACACACACACAAACACACACGCAGAGAAGGAGAGAGAGAGAGAGAGAGAGAGAGAGAGAGAGAGAGAGAGAGAGAGAGAGAGAGAGAGAGAGAGAGGGAGAAAGAACATAACTGGAGTGAAATAATGCAAAAATAGAAGTGATGACACAGGTAACATATTATCAATATATTTTAGTGGGATATATTTGTGCTCATTTATAATAGAGATGGCTCAGCTAGTAAAATGGTTGTCACTTAAGCATAAAGGCCTGTGCTCAGATACCAGCACCGACATAAATGTCAGATGAGTGTGGCAGCCTGCTAATTAGACAGAGATGGGATACCAGTGGCAAGTGGCTAGGTAGACTAAACAAACTGTGAAATCTGAATTGAAGTGAGAGATTCTGTCTCAATAAATAAGGTGGAGAACAATTTAGGAAGACATCCTACATCAATCTCTACCCTCCAGACACTCAAACATACATACCAAATACCCACACACATGTGCACCCACACATGGGCACACTATGTATATACACATGTATATACACAAGGCAGAAAAAGATTAATATTAACAAAACAATTATGATAATGATAGTAAAAACTGACAATTTCTG
This sequence comes from Zapus hudsonius, assembly GCA_004024765.1. Taxonomy (NCBI): domain Eukaryota; kingdom Metazoa; phylum Chordata; class Mammalia; order Rodentia; family Dipodidae; genus Zapus; species Zapus hudsonius. Next base: position 1,970 of record PVHP010005354.1, read on the forward strand.
CTTATAATATGTACTATATATCAGATTCTACCATAAAGGTTTTAATCAGCAAGAAACCACAGACAATATATATGTCATCGAATTTATTTTACAGATGAGGAAACTAAAACAGAGAGCTATGTAGTTAGTTGTCAAAGCTCAAATGTCTAATAAATAATGAAGTAGGAAATTTAACCAATCCCAAATTATTAGTATATTTTTGAAGTCTTGTACCCATTGGGAAAAGTTATTAAAGATAACTTCCTAGGATAAATCCAACATTGCCTGGGGACCTTATGTGACCCAATATGATCTTTGGCACCTTACATCAAGTTTGCACCTTTGGGAGTCAGAATTTCCATGGAAGAGCTGGCAAAATCTATGTGTCGTGGTTCTACATGGAAAGAATAATGTATCTTCGCATAATAATAAAATTCCCCTCCAAAGATGAAAAAGCATCATGGACCCTATATTAAGTAAATGACTTTGAAACTGTGTGATTCTAACAATTTCCCATGAGTGTACAATATAGAGAGTCCTGGTCAAGATTCCCACCTGGAATTCAAAGTGAGTCACATGAGGACAGTCCGCTGGGAAATGCTGACCAAGGTCCCCATTCTGGAGTTTTGTGGTTGCCCAGTTAAGAATCTCCCATCATTTCTGCAAAATGCAACTCAGTACAAAGAGGGCTGCAGATGACTGTCTAAACCAGGCTGCTGAGCATGCCCAAAATAGCCTTTTTCCTTTTCAAGATACAATCAGCATGGTGAAACTGCTGAGATATGGCAGAGACCTTTCACTCTTAACAGGAGTCTCTCCACACACACACACCCCCACACCACCTTCCTCATAGCAGAAGAATTGATGGCCCATGATTTTGTGTCTCAATAGCCCATGTTATTTTTTTTTAAAGGAAGATGAACAGGCATCAATCCATTGGCTCCAGGGCACAATATGATTAGCTGGTTTTCTGATAACATGACACTTATTAGTACTTTTTAAAAAGGCATACAGTCACTCTAGGGTCATTAGACAGCAGGGAGAAACCAAATAGCACTTCCCACACATCCTCCTAGGATAACAAGATGATGCATTACTAAGCCCAGGCAGGCATCCAGAGGCATCAGCAGAAGTTAGGACTTTGATCAAGCTTCACCCGGGTAGCAGCTTACTTCTTAGTTAAGTATCAGACATCACTGACCTGAGAATGGGGTGAGGTGAAATGGAGAGACCCAAAATATGTCTTATTCATGCCAAGAATTTTTTATCTACCCTCTACCATGACTTATAGTGTTCTCACTTAAAAAAAAAACACTAAAAACTAAAAATAACCCTATATAATGAGGCAGCATAATTTAGCAGAAAAAGCTTTGGGTAAAATAACCAATATAAAATATTCGCTTGGGCTTCTCAGCTAGATAAACTTGTGAAAGTTCTATAAGCTAGGACTTCCACAGATTTAGCATGAAGATAATGTTATCTAGTTTGTAATGGTACCAAAAGAACTGACTAAAATAGGGTGATGTTCCAGAAGATACTGTCATGGACGCTCTCACTAAACAAGTGGCTATTTATACTATTATTAAGATTAGTGGTATGCTTTAGCTAGAAATAGACATTTCTTCCTAATATCCAGTAAACTCATCTTTGCTCTTTCCTGTCAAATGTTAGAAATGAAAAATGCAGTAACTGGTGACTCAGTTTAATTCTTGAGCACATAAAATCCATTTGTATGAATCGTTACTCATGAAGTTTGACTACTGCTGCTCCTGAGTGTGGCACTCTGGGTTCCCTTGACTGTGACCATTTTTAATATTTCTTTTAGCTAGATTTCACCAGCATAAGGTAATTAAAGAGACAAGGGGCCACATTTCTCTTGCCCTGCCTCATGGCTGCAACAAACCCAGTCATAAGTAATGTCATCCCTGAAGTCCATTAGGAGTGGAATGCATAGGGCAGGTTGTTGCCAGGAAACTCACTTCCAGAATTTCCCTTCATCTCTCTTTAAGATCACTTCAGAGAGGATGACTTTAGATGAGTCCAGCAGCTCTGAAATCCAAGACAACTTGCTTGGACAGCTGAGCTGGAAGTCCTAGAACTAAAAAGCTCTACTGCCAAGATTCACATTTCTTCATATAACAGTGCTGTGCATAGTGCATTGACTTTATCAAAACTTGACGCTAGGGTCATCTACGTTCCAACACCGGTGTGGAACAAGCCATAGGGAGCCAAGCATCAGCTGTGCAGTGTAACCCAATGTTTCTTTGTCCTAAAATTTCTTGCTTAATAGCAACGTTTTGATTTCCTTATCTTAGAAATTTACATGGAATTAGCCTTTCCTATGTGATAGGAGTGTATTTGAGAATAAAGCTGAAGTAATAGAAGTTGTTCTGCAATCTTTGAAAATTGAAGCATTCTGCAAAGAGGAAAATGTGCAAATGGCCATGACAGATCGAAAGTGAAGCAACCACACTGAGGAGTGCTACCGAAAGAGACACAATATTTTTTTTTTTTTACGCATGAAACATCACATGTAAAATTTCTGTCTTACCTACATCTTGGAATTGGCTGATTCGGCATTATAATCCTTCAACAATAAGATCCCACCTTCATATTACTAGTTCCTTTATGTGATTCATCCACACATCCCAACTGAGCAGAATTTTAAATCCCCAAGAAAACCATTATACAACCAAGGCATCTGACCACGTCTCTGTCATTCTCTTTGGCCACTGAAGAGAAACTGTTTGGCCAGTAATAATTCCAAGAGAAGGAGCTGTATTCTCCTCACTTTCTAGTCAGAGGGGTAGGGTAGGGATTCAGATATGCACAAAGACAGAACAAACCAGTTACACATAGTTAGTTACTTAGCAGAAGCTGGCAGGGAGTCAAATTAATTTATTCTCCTTGTGGTCTCACAGATGAGGTCTCTGACCAAGAACTTAAACAAAATCAAGTCCTTTTCTGAAAACGTGTGTGGAGAAAATGTCAAGGTGAAAATGAAGCAGTGATGACTCCAGCTGAGCTTTAATGTGAAAGTCAGGGCACTCATCACTTTTAGTGACCAGATGAGTTTTTATTTCCTTATTATCCTTGGTGTCCACCCAGGCTCACCATAAGGCTACATGCATACATTTTTATTAAATCTTAATTGTGAGACTATTGGTAAGGTGAAAACTTTAAACTTTAATTTGGTTAATTTACTTGGTATAGAGAGGAATGTATGTGTGTCTTCTCATGTCATCTGTTCAGCTCAAAATCTTCTTGTTATAATACCCAGTGGTTACTTAAAGCTTTCTCTCTACTGCAAGTTTCAGTTGAAGCATCTACTTGGCAATAAAGCTTGGAGACCACCTTTCTAGGAAGCACTCAATGCTTCTCTAAGTTCCTAGTGTGTGCTATGATGTCTCAAAACTTTTCTCTCTTGAGGTTTCCTTGAAGGATTCTTTAGCTGTAAGACTGAAAATGTCCTAAAGGTGGATTTTTATATCCATATAATTTTTGTACTTCACAAATATCCTTAGGCCAGTGAATAATAAATATTAGGAGCTCAGTTAGTATTTATGAACTTAGAAGTAAATAAATTTAGTTTATAGCTCTCAATATAATGTTGACACATGTCAATCAGAACTTAACACATGGGAATTATTCTTCTCATAAGAAAATTCAGTTTTTCCACCTGCTTTGTAACCTCGCCTATGAGTTTCTAAGGCATTTATTTCAAAGGATGTGAATAACATGCCCAGAATTGACATTTATGTCAATTTGCTCTAGAAAAAAAATTCCAATAAATATCTAAAAGGTGTTAACTATAGAATTTCACAGGAATCCCTTTTCTACCTTTTGGTCAAAAGACAGTATATCTCTTCCTGTGACTATGTGATACAGTAAACTTAATGTATTGTATCTTACTGTGAATCCATGCGCCAGATTAAAATGGACACATATTTAGATCACATTGCTTTTGATATTCCATGAATCAATATGTGCATGCATTTTTAGAAAAGGAAGAATCAAGTGAGATAAAAATTTTGCTCACTTAATAGGCCAAAAATATAGGTCATTTTGTCATGTCTGGTTTCCCAACATCATTGGTGCAATATAGTCAAATGTGGTGATGTAGGGTACCTACAGGTAAGACAAAGCATTAAAATCACCTTAAGGGCATTCAATGGTGTTCTTTTCTATTTGCATAATTTCACTGAGGTTGATATTGGGGTCAAAAAATTGCAGTATATTTTGACTATATATCTACAGCCAGTCCCATAAGCCAGCATTCTTAATTGTCAGGAGAAAACCCCCTTTTCAACCTAAAAATAAGTACCACCCATTGAGAACTCATTAAGTGCATGCATACTTCATGAGCACATTATGAACTTTTCAGGAAAAAAAACTTACATATCATAGAGCCTCCTCAAGTATCAAATGAGGGACAAATCAACCTAAATTTATATGTCTTATTCAAAGCCATGTGCTGGGGCGCAGGGGAGGTAAGGCTGGAATTCAAATCAGTGTACCTCTACTGCCACTCCTATCATGTGCCACATTACAGTAACACTCATGAAGAACAATAAAGGATGCTTCAGAAATGAATTTATGTGGGCTTGCTAAAATCCTTAGGGAATATATAAAAGTTAAAATCGTTTCTCATTTTCCTTTTAAGAAATGTAGATTCAAAAGAGTTAGCACCTCCCTACCACAGAGATAAAACTTTATCAAAATATTTTGCCAAATCATTTGTATGTGCAAACTCACAAATTCTAGAAAAGATCATTAAAAAGAAAAAAAAAAGTCTATTCTTGAAGAAAAGTAACCCAAAATCTGAACAGTGGCAGGTTACCGTTCTTGATTCTACATCTCCCAAAAGATGAAGATGTGGGTGGAAGGGAGAACAACCAGATTTCCTCTTAAAGTGGAATGCTCTGTAGCTGGCATATGGTAAGCCCTTTGGCTTTTCGACAAGGAGATGAGACCTTCCACTCAGCAAAAGATTTCCCCACAATAAACAAGTTGAACTCCAAGTAAAATTATTAGTCGCAATGATTCCAAAAGGTCTAAGTTTTAGTCTCTCCGTAAATCTCACAAGCTATTCCATGAAGTTTCAGGTTTGGAGAACTTCAGGTGGTCATTCCTGCTCTGGCCATTCACTTCCTGTTTCTTCTTGACCACTGATAGCCTTCACAGCCTCAGTGCCCTCCTCTTTGTGATGGCTGTAAGTTCACTTATGCATAATTATTTCATAAAAATTTAGATGGACAGTGACTATATGATATGTACCAAGCCACAGTGGACACATGTTAATTCTCTGAGATTGGAGAGAAAATCCAAGTCTCAAAAACAATAAAAGTAAAGAGATAAATCTTTTAACATTATTGTCAGTGAGAGGCAGGGTGCTGGATTTAAATATTCAAATTAATCCTAGAATGAAAGTATAGAAAGTGTTACTAATGTTCATTACCTACTTGCTACTTGCAACCTACCAGGAATTTCATGCGATTTTTATAGATGAGTGAGTGTAGTGCTTTGAAATTCTTTGGGATAAAGTTATAAACACATACACCACCATACACACAGATATAGACAAATACATTTTTAACACTCTAAGGATTACTATATAAATTTAGATCAGGACACAGCATGCCTGGGATGAGTAGGGTAGAAACAATATGTTCTTTGCTTATGACACCAAGCTCATGACAAATGATTCATACCCAGCACCTTTCATGCCAGAAGATTCCCCCCAGGTGTTCCACCAACTCTAGCAACAATTCTCATCAAGAAAGAAGACTTCAATAGAGAGAAGTCACATCACTCCCCCAGATGAGGCACTCCAAGTATGTCTCTACATAAATGCACAAGTCCAAGAGCTGAGGGGGCAGAAGAGAGAAGGAGATGTGGGAACAATCCAGAGCTCCTCAGCAGTTTGACAGGCAGCCTATAATTATCAACCATTTGTACCTTAAATACAGGTGTTTTTGTAATCAGAAGCTCTTTTGGCATAGATTTTTTTTAAGCTAAAGGTGAAACAGCCTTGGAGAATGTGGGTTGCATGTGTCCCTGAATGGTTGAAGGGTAGATTTATTGAGGAGGAAATCTAAATATGAAAAGATGGAATCCGCTAATTGTGTCATCAGGTTTAATTTAGTGGAATTCCCACTATTTGGGAAACAGAAAAGTTGAAAATGGGTACAATAGCCTGGAAACTTGTAGTGCCTGCTTATGTATATCCTGGAATGTCTTTCCCCATAATGAGTCTGAGAGGTATTGCCATTACTTTAGATTAACTCTATTCTCAGAGTATGAACAATCTTACATGATAAACCACAAAGAAAGAGAAGTGGAATCAGCTCTCCCCTCTACTTTCATTTCATAAAGTTACCAAGAAGTTTCTTTGTGTATCTCTTCCCATTACACAATATTCTAATCTTTGTGTCTCATATTCATAAGCCTGGTCCAGATAAGCAGGACTGGCTTTTATTTTGGAATATCGGAATAAAGACTATGTCTTTTTCTCCACATGTATATACATACTGTTTTTTTTAAAGCTGCTTGTGTGCCATGATCAAGGTAGGGACAGGAGAGAGAGTGGCCAGGTCTCTTTGGAGTAAGAAACTTCAGAGAGTAGAAATTTCATCCATTACTTAAACATCCACCATCTTGAAAATTGCCTACATTATTTCAGACTTGCCTGCCTGTCCTATGCCCTGACCCTAATAAGCCCTACTGGACTTACACGGTCCAGCTATAAAACATTTAAGGAGCTGGCAATGTTTGGCACCATTTCTTAAATGGAACATAAAATTTTCCAAAGATGTACTTTCCTTTTCTCTTTCCAAGATCTTTCAAAAGATTAAGTAAAGGTCTAATGGGCAAGTGATATTTTACAGCCTGCATTATATTAAAAGCCAGAAATATTTTGAGTCCAACATTTTTTTTCACTTCCTAATACAAGATCTAACATATTTGATATGTTAAAAATCTCCTCTTAAAACCCAGAGCTTTGTAGTAATCATTGAGAGATGTGAAAGTTATTCAATCCGCATAAGAAGATTCAAGTTCAAAGTAAAGGATTAATTTTAGTAGTTATGATATAAAATATTCCATTGTAAGGTAAGGATTCAGGGCAAAGGTGTGCAGAACTTGAATGGAAGGGATTCTGTCTTTAATTGTTTGATTAAACTTTTACCAAGAACTGCATCAACCACAGGGTCTGTAATGAAGGATACATTATAGGGAAGCCCTTCTGGTATCCATGGGACAGACCTATCAATACAAGATCTGGTGCATCATGACTTGCTGTAATACAGTGAATGCATGGCAGAACATATTTCAAAACATTCATTTAAAATCAGACAATGAACACAGCTCACTGAAGTGGCAGCTTTCTGGCAAGGTTTCAGGCAATTATACCACAAGAGAAAACATTCATGAAGGCACCATGCAGGCAAAATCTCCATTACCTGATGGAAGTTGCAACTCACAATTATTTTTTCCATTTTATAAACCTTTGAGTTTTGTGTTTGCGCTTTTCGCCTTTTTCATAGAAAGGAGCCTGAAGAACTTTCCACATTCTTAAACCTTCTGCGGTTATAACCATCAAAGCTGCTTTTTCACTATGCCAGCTCCTTGAAGTTTCTAGGTTTGGGTTAAGCTGGGAGAGCTCCCTCTGATTCCAGACATCAGGCTTTTCTGAAACTCTAAACCTCCTGATAGAACCAGACTTACACTGCTAGTCCTCTGAAATCCCCTCTCACAATCCAGCAATCCCTTTCCTGCTTTCATAAAGGGAACACCAAATCGTTATTTATACTCCTCTCTAGAGGAGGTCAGGCCATGGGGAGAACAGGGAGTTGTTGTCACAGGGATGGATCTGATCTTCCTGAGGCTGACCACACCAGAGAACAACCGCTCTTTCATGGGCTGGAAAGCCCCAGTTCTCAAAACGCACTTGGCTAGTGCAGTCAGAAGATGCTGGAGAGTTCCTGCGCTGAAAACTTGAATCTACTTGGCGCCCAAATGCCAGAACAATCTACCAAAGGAACCTTATATTCTACTGCAGTTTCCCCTTGTGTGGAGGAAGGAACTAGGAGATCTGCATAAAAGTAAAATAAGCTTGCATATATGTCTTCTTGAACCAAACCACAAATCTAGCAATGAAAAGAAAGTCACTTAAGTGAATGTTATAGTAAGCCCCAAATTTAACCTTTTCCACTCTGCATTAAGAATACTTTAACCCATTTCTGCTTGATTTTCGGTTCCACACTCCAATGCCATGAAAGCGGCAGGAACAAGAATTTACCTGGGCAATTCCAATGTTTGGGATTAGCAGAGACTCTGATGATGATGATGATGTGGGGGGGGGGGTCCTGGGAGGCAGTGTTACCTCCCTAGGGAGATGGACCAGCAAGGATTCAGTGTCCAGCATCTCTAGCCAAGCCCAGAAACCCCCTTTCCCCAAATTCTGTGTTAGATCACACAGTGGACTGTAACCCTTTCCTTCTCTCCACCCTTTGCCCTCAGTCCATTCTACTCACACTGCTGTTGTGGCCAGACCAGTGGACCATAGCCTGGTTGTGTGCCGAGTCTCCAGTCAGCGCAAACGTGGTGCTGGTCAGTCTCAGCTCCTCCATCCGGAAGCGGGTGGCTCTGTCCACGTCCCGCTCGGGAGTCCCGGGCTCCGGTGGCCCTCCTTCCCTCTGCACTCCCCGAGGGCTCCTACTATCGCCCTCTCCTCGTTCAGCCTTCTGGGCTTCCCTCCTTCTCCTACGGCCGGAGCGTGAGGCAGCCACCACAGGCACCCCGGTGCCCCCGGCCCGCTCCAGGGACAGCACTGTGTCCCCGGGGGCCATGGCAAACAGCGGGCTTGCAGGGAAGGGCAGGGGCGTGGCAGAAGCCCGGCCCAGGGGTCCCCGACGAGGAAAGCCTCCAGGGATCGAAGTCCAGCGGGAGGTCGAGCTGGGATGCCGCGGGGCGCTGCTGCGGGCGCCCGGAGCTAGGAGCACCAAGAGCCCCGCGCCGGCCAGGAGCGCGCAGAGCTGGGCTGGGGAGCCGCCGCCGGAGCCAACTTTTGCCATCGCGGCAGCGGAGCGGAGCGGAGAAAGGGGGTCCCGGACGGACCGGAGGCGGCGAGGCAGGCGCTCAGGACCCCAACTCCATCCAAGTTGGGCCGCCGCGGGGCGCGCGGAGGGAGGGAGGGAAGGAAGGAGAGAGGCGGCGCCGGGCAGGTGGCGGCGGCCGCTCGCCCCGGCTGGGCTGGTGCGGAGCGCGGGTTCCGAGCGAGCCGGCGAGCGAGCCGCCGCCGCGCGGGGGTGGAGCCGCACTGAAGTCACGGGCGGAGCGGGCAGGCGGGCGGGCGGGCGGGCGGGCGACGCGCGAGGGAGGGCGACGCCGCCGGGCTCCGGGTGCCCCGCTGCCTGCGCTCCCGGCTGCGGGCGCCCCAGCCTCCGACCTCCCCGCGGGTCCCGGGCTCCCAGCCTGCGCTGGGGGAGTGGGGAATCCCGATCCCCCCCGATGTATTATTGTATCTGTCCGTCTCTGTTGCAGCCTCCTTTCCCTTCTGTTTTCTTGTCCGGTTTAGGACGTG